>JAOCPS010816682.1:0-10119 GCA_025505425.1 Graphium colonna
AGTCAGTGGGATTTTAATAACATTTTTTTTTGCCAAATGCACATAGTTCCGATTTTTACTAAATTCTGGAAGTTAGTTGGATGTCATCTTTTACTTATTTATGAATTAGATGTCATCTTTTACTTATTTGAAAATTTTGTTACAACGTTCGTTTTGCCCGTTCGATGTATAAGTATTCGATGAGCTGATTGACTAAGACAATTAACAAAACATCGCAGAACTGCCCCCTTATAACTACTGTTATTTCCTTGTATGTTTAAAGTTACGCAACTAAAGCTGCGTGACTTTAAACTATCTTAATTCAGTATACCAAATCGTTTATCAAAAAAATGTGTGGTAGTTGATACATACATTAAAAAAAACAGCCTTATTAAATTATTGAAAAACAAAAAAATAACTAAATTCATTTATCTTAGGATGCACGAATGTATGAAATCAGTACAACATTTTTTCCTCGATTATATGCACGTAATTACTTAAACACACAGTGCGGTGAATCATAAGTAAATATTGTTATGTTAGTGTAGATAAATGAAAAGATGTATATTTTTCGGACCATGAAATTTTGTTGATACAATACGTAGATAAGGCGGACAGGAGTTCCAATTCACTGAGCCATTTTTAACATCGTATTTGTTTTGAAAATATGTATCATAGTTATTTTGTTTAATATTTAGGTCCGTATCCTATCGATGCCAAACCCGCCTATTTTCTCTGATCTCAAAATGCCTACGTATATAAGAATGAATTTATAAATGTTACGGTTTGCACTATCATTTTAGATAATTTTAATGATCTACGCATGACCATGAACGCTGTAAAGTCGGGTGATAAAATTTAAAAATGAACCTTTTTTAAAAATGTTTAATTTAAAATTTTAATAACTTCTTTTTTTGGTTAGCTCATTTAATAAAACCTCAATAGTCTATAGTAAAAATTAAATAATGAATTGGCAGTAGGTAATGATTGTTTAATTGTCGGATCTGTATAATGATGCTTTTATCAAAAAATAATTTAGTACTTTTTGTTTAAAAAAAGTTGCCCTTGCTGTAAAATCTGAGTCAATGGCTTAGCAACTCCCCCAACCGGTCATGTATTCGGACTGTAAAAGCCAGTGTTTTCTCTCAATTCTATCAAGTCATGCAGGATTTCTCTCTTCTAGACTATAAGATAAATTCAGTAGAGTCTAAAAACGAGTAACTTCTTGTATGCTTATGTATAAGGGTTAGAAATACCGGAAATTTTGAAGTCCCAGCAGAGAACACATAAGAACTAAAGATTAAATTATATGACGTCAATATGTGACATTCAGTTTAAAAATTCTTTTGTGATTTCATATCATAGAATTCGTTTCCATAACGAGAACAAATTTTGTATTCCTTATGAATCTTGTAGGCAAATTAAGAGTAAAGTAAAATGTGTTCCGACTATTCATTTTACATTTGCATTGAACGAAACATTTACGTTGTGTAATTAGATGCGATCGCCCTGAACTCTATTAAATTTTTCGATTAAATTTACGAAGTGATATTTTTAAAGTGCTACTTTACTCGTCAAACCGCAATGGTTTGAAGCTGTTTTTCAAGCTAAATGAATTGCCTTTATACGTGTTGCTGTTGGCTATTTTTTAAAGGAAATAAATTTAAAAAAAGATTTTCAAGGTCGATTAATATTGATAATTTATAATAGATTTTTTGTACATTGCAAATTAGAGTAAAATTTTCTTGTGTAGATTTTAAAAATACATCTTTTCACAGTTTTTGCTATATTTCTACGGGCCGGGAAGTACAACGGTCCTTTAGTATGAGTTATAAAGTCGGCATTAAATAAGGTATGGATGACTTTTAGGGACGCCGGATGGTCATGTTTGTCCTTTTATTTTCCAATTTCTTTCCCCTCCAAATCCGGAATCCTGACCTTCTATCCAATAAATCTATTCTCTCTAATTTTCGAGATTGACAACGCTCTCAACGTGACTCTCCGGATGTTGAGTGTGCCATAAAAATATTAACTTAAACTAACTATGGAGAGTTACCTTTATACTTATAAACAGAGATATATATTACATAGTAAGTATATTTTAATATTCAAATCAATAATGTTCATCAAATTTGGGGAAAGTTCAGAAGGATTACGGTGTGTATAAATTGTACTACGGTTCTGTCTATAACGTTTGACTATTCAGCGGGTAACGGAGAACTTGATATGTGAATATGTAATTTTCGTTGCGGCGCTCTTGGTCGGAATGAACAAAGATAGACACGTGAAATATCAGCATCTGTATTCATGTTCATTTAGTCAGGTGCCTTGGTATCCATATCAAATAGCAAGCTATAAAATGACAGAGCATGATGACATTTTTTTAAACGTTACCGTCATAGGCTGAGCTAGAAATTTTACTAAATCCCAATATGTACAGTTAAAAGTCGTGTATTATCTGTTATGTTTTTCCAAACAATTAGAATTTTAAGATTTGTCGCTCGTCGTTGTCGTCGTATTTTATTTTCACGCATTGTAAACAAGCTGTATTTGCATATTTTAAAAAGTCACGTATTTAAGTTTACATCACTAAAATATCAGATATATGTATCAAATAGATTTATTGGAAAGAATCAAAGCACCTTATGTACCACGATGTAATTTAGACAAGTCGACAATTTTGCAGTGATTAATGGGTAACAAAAAAATCATCTTTTTATTTAAAACTTCTATACAAAATGACATTCCAAATATTCTTTACATAACATACTTTATTTCTTGTCATGATTTCCGTAATACTAAATGAAATTAAAATAAATTTATGACGAAAATGAAATAGAAATAAAAATATATTCTCTTGACCACCTGATCCACTGGCTGACCAACACATCGGCATACACTGTCCTAACCGGTAAAATTGATTGAGAGTGAGCGAGGTATAACACAGGGGCGTTGTTGTACAAAATAGTAGATTTTTAACATTTTAGGGTCTGATGAATTTTCCTTTTAAGACTAAATTGATGCTTGACAAACACTTATCCTCTCCGTATTTGATTATGCAGATGTATGCTACCCAGATATAACTAACGTATGTATATAACAAGGTAGAGCACCTATGTAATAATTGTATCAGATACATCTTCAATCTACGAAAATACAATCATATCACTTAATACAACACCTGTCTTAAATGTCTGACGTATTTGCAATAAAACTTTAGTAATAAATATGTGTATTATTTCATAACCTATTTATTTAACGAATAAAATCGTTAAATAAATAGATTGTGTATATAACTAACATTTAAAAACTCTAACATATAAGTATAAAAAACACTTTTTTAAGACAAAATATACAACAGTATCATCAAATACCGGCTGTATGGCGGGAAGCCAATAGCTCCATTTTAAATTATTGTATTGAATACCGCCGTTAACGAAATTTGATAGGACGGGAATATTTGAAACGAAATAATTTGAGATTTAAAGTACTAGTAGTAGTACAATATGTTAACTTACAGAAAGAAGTCACTGAAAGGCAGATTCTTCAACCTTTTCTCTTCCTGGTTTGCATTATATAACTTGTCTCTAAGGGTAGACAGGGTATAAAAATAATCTGATTCGCTAATGAATTGGTCTGGTATGTAAAGTAAAATGTCTATTCCCTAATCTAACCAAAACGTATAAATGTTTTTTTTGGAAAATAAAGTTGTCAGGATATTTGAATGCATTGACATCCTATAACGACTGCTAAAGATGTTCGTGATAACCAAAACCGACTTTTTAAATGCCCATCCGACGCATGCATCATCATTCTTTTCAGGCAATTTGGTAATCATCACGCCTTACCCACCAAGAAATAATAACACAAGCCGTTGTCCCCTCGCGGGGCTCAAACCCACGACCTCCCGTTTTTAAGCATTATATACTATTATAATATTGGAATGAATGACCAAACTATAACCGCTTTGTTATTTTTTTTGGTATCTTTCACGTAATAAAATATGTCTCATAATCTAAAAGAGTTTGAATTATAAAAATATTTATTTCATGCCAACTGATAGTTTTTTAAATAAGCCAGTTTAAGAAAACGAACAAAAAAGTAATATATTAGTACTGACTAACCGTTACCTGCAGTTTTAACCACATGATATTTTTTCAGAATTTTGGTAACAATTTAATATACCGTAATTGTTTACCATGGAAACCTAATCATTCTTCTAAATTACTCCCTTTTCTGCCAATGCAAGCTTCATCAGACCAGCAAAAGATTAACCGACTCAAAAATAATAAGAGACATTTTTGCGTGCATACATGCGTTCAGTAAAAAGGTCTTATTTTAAATTACAAACAATTAATCACAGATAACATGTAATCTAGCTTTCTTTAACTGCTTATTTAAATATGCAATATGAAAACAATATCACAACAGCTCTGTAAGTAGTAATTTATATTTAAATAACATAAACACATTACATTTTGAAGTATATATGCACATATGTACGATAATATTCGATGGAAAGTAATTTGTGCCTGAACTTGTGGCAACGCATTAATCTTGCTTTATGTAAATTAATAACTTCACCATAGGTCGGTAGAGAATCAAATCAATTACGCTGTAAACTTGAATAATTAAATAAAAATAAGTTAAGACAAAATAAACTGCGTTCGTCAGAACCTTTCTACACCTTATTGTTTATTATGTTGAAATTCAGTATGTTGAAACACGAATATTCATTTTAATTCTTTCATCGGCTGCCTATGCATAGTTTAGTTACGAGGTTGTAGTAAACTAAGTTCTAACTTATTACTATAATTATGTAGCACATTTCTTCTGTATACTTTGTGATACTAATATTTAATGCTACTTGTTTGCAATTTTTAGTTTAGGTGACTAGTTTAACTTTTTTCCCAAATTATCGCGATGTACATATAAGATTATTTTTATGCATTTAAATAGTTAAAATCAAAATTGTAAAATGGGCATCTCGATTTATCACCGACAATGATATATATTTTACCCTCTGTTTGGTTCTATTGAACTGATTGCTACTAAACAAAACATGAAGAGACGAACCTAAATATACATGAAGCAAACACTTTATACATGTGAGGAGTATGAAAGTGCGGAAAAAGAATATTAAAAAAAAAAAACTTTTTTACCAATATGTATCATGTCAGCGTAAAAAGGAATATTAAAGACAAGAACACTGAAGTGGCGGTAGGAGAAGATGGAAACCTGGACTTGGGTGGTGCCCGACGGAAGCTCTGAAGTTCACTCTCTAGGAGCAGCTCACCCATGGCTGTGGGGAGGCCATTGCGGCTGTCTGCAACCAATGGAGGAGAAGGGATCGAAGGGCACTAAGCCTCCGGCGCCGCCAAAGAGGGGGCGTGGACGCCCCTCAATGACAGGCGAGTACATAGGCCTGGCAAAGGCCAAGGCTGCACTTAACGCCCAGCCGAGCACAAGCTCGCACTGCAAGCGGAGGCGGAGTTGATGGCGGAGGTGGGCTCGAGCAACGATGACCGAGGGTCCAGGAAAGGCGGCGTCTAGTGAGTTCTCTGCTGAAGACCTCGCTGGCACGATCGACGCGGGGCTGGAGATGATTTCCAGTTTTTCCATTTTTTCACACGTATTCTGGGTCCACGAGGCAGTGAAGACCGACGACCATAGCCCATGCTGTGCGTGTGCGTCGTGCCCGGACCGAGTCTCAGGAGATCGCTCACTTGCAGGCCGAGCTGGCTGTGTAGAGACACACGAGTGGAGCCCGAGGTGGCTACCATAGCCGGGCCGTGAGTAAACTAACGAATATACCACAACCCGATCAGGCGAAGGAGGAACACCGCGGGTTTTAGTGTGTAACTCCACACGAAACCGTTCCTGCTGTTAATTAAAGTTTTTAGATGTTTCAACTTTATAAAAATATAACTTTTACCCAGAAACAAATAACAAACCCTTTTATTTGAATTAGCTTTGATATTATTTAAAACAAGGTAACAACAAAAATTATATAACATTAACATATTATTAATTATCATCGCAACACATTTTAGTGCAACATCAGTATTTACATATTTTATATTTTTCTTTGAATGTAAAAATGGTACTTACATCCACCTTGAATCCACCAGAATACTCACTAAACATTTTAAAACAAAGGTTCAAATGACTACTTACTTATCTACCGACATTTATTCGAGTTCTTTTTATCATATTTGCAATAACCTTTAATTTTAATCAATTCGTAGCAAGTATTAAAAATATGTCTATAAAATATTCGAAAATATCTTAGTTCTAAATAGATTGCATCATTTTGTTACTAAATGTTCTGGCACGTCTACGGTTCCATCCAGGATCAGAAAAGAAAACCAGTTAATGTTAGTGTCCTAACTTTCCCTAAAGATGTTCTTAGGGTTTATCATCATAAATTTATGCAAGCTGTTATTACAGCCATACAGACATATAAGGAGCATTAAGTTATGATTGTGTAACTAAATATATTGAATTATTTGTTACATCATTGGAATGAAATTAAAAGACAATTAAATGGTACCAATACCATAGTAAATAGGTTTTGAGCCCGAGGATAGTACGTATTATCCATTTTGCTTCGTAAGCCGAATATTTATTTAGTATTTTATTTACATTTATTTCATATAACTAAAATACATATTGGAATAGTTGAGAGAAAATGTAGTGCTAGTTGTAAATTAACTTTTCAGGTTGGTACTAATGTCCAAATGGTTTTGTATTTAGTCCTCTCCCTACTCGTATTCATTTCTGTAGCGGAAAAAGTCACAGTTAGCTTCATAACACACGCATCAGCATTACACCTTGTGTTGGGTTGGCCAAAGCTACAATTCAGTAGTATGAACACCGGAGAAGTTTATGGGAAGATTTAACCTCAAGTTCAATCCATTGGTATTTTTATAAAACTAGCTGAAATTCTTATATTTTTAGTGTTTTGCAACATCATAATCATCAATTTTTATTTCTTCTTTATTTTTGATATCATTTTAATTTAACTTCCGCATTACGCCTTTACTCGCACATGTCACCGTTAAACCTTCCATATGTTTGTTTTCCGTGTAATAAACATAATTGAAAGCATAATCTAGCTAACACGTGAGCTTCCCGGACGGTTCCATGCTGGCAAATATTTACGTTTACTCTTTTCTTTCACACAATAAGTATATATTGCATCACCCAACAGTACATATTAACATTATTTTCACAAGATTTATGAAATCTTGCAAGTACACTGTCGGATCGGACTGTCTGTTTTTAAGGTGGTATAGCATAACATCGTTTCACAGATTTGACTGCACTTCTACCTATGGCCGTGCTCGCCCGGGGAAGCACCATCTCCATTTATTAAGTCGGCATAGAAAGGGCGCATAACATTTGGGGATGCCGGATGGCTATGTCTACCCTTTTCTTTTCCCACTTTTTTCCCCTCCAAATCCCTAATCCCGATCACATTCTATCCAATAAACCTATTCTATTGAAATTCCCAGGTTGAAAATACACTCGCGACTCTTTGAATGTTGTTAGTAATTAACATAAAAAGTACTCCTTAAACTTATCTCTGGACGTTAAAATGATAACCGTTGTGCCCTCAATCACCAAAATTGTACAGATTGCCTTAATAACATAATTTTAATTCTCCATTGCGCTCTATTACAATCCAGATCTACTCACCAACTTATGGACTCGCTCAATATCTTGTCACGATATACTATTAAGAGGACACACAAAATCTTACACTAAAGATTCATACCATTTTGTTAGTGAGATAAACAACTACGTCTTACTAATAATTAAATTATGGTCAGTTAGATATATAATATTAATTCACAGAGCGTCCTATAGAAGATCGTAAATTAATTATAATTATGAAGCTTAATGAGAAAAACTCGTCTTTTGAATACATATCACCTTTTACACATTACTTTACATTTGGTAATTCCTTATAGAATGTAGAATTCAATAAATAGATTGGTGGTGTAGCCGGGCTGTCTAGTGTCTTCCATTGTAGCCGACATATTTATGGAGGATTTTGAGGAGAAGGCCCTTAGCACAGCTCCTATGCATTCCAGATGTTATAATTGGCATGTAAATATTAAAATTACAATTTTACCACCAAAAAATAAAGTGATGAATAAAATTAGAGGCATGAAACTTGTTAGCTTTTCTTGATGTTTTAATAATTTTAATTAATATAATAATAATTAATGCCAAAAACACACTGGGCAACAATGTGCGCAGGAAACCAACCCATACAAACCGTTTTTAAATGGTGACTCTCACCTCTCATGAGCAATAAGGCAGCTGAATTAAAATATGTCAGGCAGGTTTCGTGTGACATCAAGCTCCACAGCGCCGGGTGATCGTAACAGTGACCCAGGGAAGCCAGGCACAATACAGCGAGTACCTTCTGTTTTACCATATGTTATAAGAGTCAGAGATAAGATTTGCAATGAGTCCATATTAAGACATCTCATCATATAATCTGCTGAAAAAATTTGCTTGCTTGCAACATTCTTGTTTTTCATTATTTTGTTGGTTTACGCTTTCTTTTGGGATAAGCTTTTTTTCCACATTATTTAAATATAATAATTAATCGCCTTTAAAAATATTTTTCAGCAAATGTCTTCCGACAAGAATAGATTTAATTTCTATTAAGGTAAAAATACATAAATATATTTTTTTATTTATTTTCCTGTACACTTTTTATATCTTAAAAACAACATTTATCTGTTTTAATATATTCATTGATGACACGACGACGACCAAGCTCTTTCCAGTCGGCTTGATACCTTGGCTCTGCGAAGAGTCGTTGAGACCCTTTGTGTCTTCTACCGTATTTATCATGGGGATTGTTACAATGACTTGTTCGGATTAATACCTGCTGCTACTTTTGCTCATCGTACTATGCGATAAACCATTCAAAACGATCAAAACCACCTTGATGGTTGGCAGTCCACAACCGTGCGATTTCGCCGAAATTTCTTGACACGCACGATTGCCTTGTGAAATGAATTTTCGTCAGCAATATTTACGGTGAGATACGAGTTAGGGACCTTTAAGAAACGAGGGTACTCTTATGTCAAAGGCCGACAATGCTCTTGTAACTCTTCTGGTGTTGCGGGAGTCCATGAGTAACAGTGATTACTTAACATCAGGTAAGCCGTCTGCTCGTTTGCCTCCTTCTCCATAAAAAAAAAACAATGGTGTAATTTTTTTTTCTTTTATTCAATCATCACTACCTTTGTGTTATTTCCGCCTTCATCTGCCTTCTCCAACGGCTTCTGCTGCCTTTTTAATATTTTGTTTTATTAAAAGTAAAATCGCGTTTCAAATGTTAGTCTAGGCCTCTTAACGTACCTGTTTACGGGTACAATAAGCAGCGGTCGCCACCTCTTGTTGTCGCATTGAGCAGAAAACTAGGAGCTATGGAAAGCGGTGAAAAACTTCTTGTCCGATTTCGCTGCAGCTTGTGTGATACAATAATTAGATATATCTGATGTTGTTCATTGTTGTCCGTCGCGATAGCAAGCTATTCTATAGATACACTGTGGCGCCCAACACTGTAATGTAAACAAACTTTTTTTTTATTCACGTTGCGATCGCAGTTATTTAGCGTGGACGATTATTCTTAAATCTTAAATTCAGGTTTAAATTATTCAAAGTATTCGTTAGTCATATATCCCCGTTTGGTGGCATTAATATTCTGCTGCATACTCATAATATATTTTAAAAAAATTGTGTTCAAATAGGAACTGAGGTAGTTTTTCCAGGTCCTTTGCGACAAACACAGGAAACACCTCCCAGTTCGTATCTTGCAGAAGGCATACGATCTCAACCATTCATTTATCACTTTTTTGCGGTTCATTTTCCGTTTCTTTTTAGCAGCATGTCGAATAGTAGATTTTTTGCTATCACGATGACTTCCTCGGTGAAAGTGCTAATACATATCTTGATTGTTGTTATCTAATTCGGCGATCTTATTGTTCACAGTTCATTTTCCATATTTGTAAATATGACCATCACTCTTCGTAGAGTTCCAAACTTTAATGGTTGCCTATATGCTAACGACATACTTTACGAGCCCTGGCCAATTTTTCATGGCAATCATTC
>JAOCPS010816792.1:0-10118 GCA_025505425.1 Graphium colonna
TGTTTATATTTGAAGTAGATCCGTCTGCTCGTTTGTCATCCTGTCCATAAAAAAATTAGTAAGTAATTTCTGATTTTTATGAGAAAAAAAAGATATGTTTATTAAACAGAAATGTAAATAGTTTTTACACAATAATAAAAATTCACAAAAATTACAGCTTTGTCTTGCCTACAACACTACTTCGCCTAAAGTTTTGAAAACAAATACAGAAAGTCAGTATTAGTTTACATAGACAGTTTAGTAAGATATATAGATAATTTTAGTTAAAACATTTATAATGCAAATAATTTACCTATATTATAGTAAAGTTTTAGTTTAAATAATATAATAATCTACATGTGTAACTTATGTGCACATAGCTATTTTTCTCTGTATGTCCAGTTCTGAGGTACGTGTTTTGTCGTAAATTTTATAGTGTTTAAGAAAAATAACATAAAGAATAGATTTAAATTATTTTACTCCAACTTCAAATAAGCTTTTTTGCCGAATTATGGTCGTTACTTGCACGTTCTTCAGTATTAATAAAAGTGCATACATATTTCGCTGTCCTGGCATGCACATGTTTGATAAATATAAATATTGTATACTACGTTAACCTAATAAGATCTATCGCCAGGAGATATCGTAACAAGCAGAACATATATTTCAAGGAATTATTAATTATGGTGATTAACAGTACAAAATGATGGAATAAAAATATTTAAAATGAAACAAGTACGGATTTTATAGCGGTTTATTTTTTAAATTTTATCACCCGACGATTCGAACCCTTTACAGCGTCTATAGTCACGGATAAGACTGAGATGTATGATGTGCTGGTGTCACTATATTATTATGTTTTTTATATTTATTAATAAAATCTGCAATTTCATTTGGATTTTTAATTTTGGTATCATTTAATTTTATTTAACCTCTTTCCATGAAGAGCATGGTCTAAATAATACAACTTTACGGATTTTATCGCGGTTTATTTTTAAATTTTATCACCCGACGTTTCGAACCCTTTACGATAAAATCCGTAAAGTTCTTTAATTTAAAATGTCAAATATTCGCGTAAGTCTTTGAAATAATATTCCTTTATATGTCTGAGACGCTTGCACAGCAAGCAAATAAGGTCATATTTCAAACTTGACGTTAGCAAAATCATCGATTTACAATGGGGTCTAGTATCATTTAAAAGAAGTAGAAAAAGAAGACCATATATTTTAGCGTATTGCGTTGGAGGAGGCAACGCAATCTTTAGAATAGATATTGAAAATAGGGTCTTCTCTTAAACTATAGAAAAAATCTCATTCCACGATTTTCATAGCAAGTATTTGTGTTATCAACAAGAAGATTGCAAAGCTGATTTACGCACTTTTCTGCTGAATGTTAATTCGTGTAGTTAGTTAGTAGAAGCGTGACAAGTTTTGGAATTTTCCAAAATTTGGTAAACATTTCGTGCACGTGCTTTTTTTTAACTATTTAATTTCAAATCCTCTTTAAGCAATAAAGTAAAGTTATTTATTGAATAAAGGTTAATAGATTAGGTCAATGACATTTATTTATCAAAATATTTATCTTTAATTGATAAAATATAATTCGCAAAAAATTGAGAAATTAGTTTTATTTCACAACCTAGATTCTATTCATTGCATCTATCCGCAACACAATATTCGCGTTAAAATAAGAAATCCATAAAAATTAAATAGTGAACTCTTCACTTTGTCATATTATGGTTTCTTAACTTTCTTTTTAACCGACTTTAAAAAGGAGGAAAGTTCTCATTCTGATGTTTATATTTTTTGTTTTTTATTGTTCGCATATTTCCGACATTTATGAACGAATTTCAAAAATTCTTTTTATTTAATACGGTATTGTTCCGGAACGGTTCCATACAATTTTCTTTAAATTTTTCCTTTATGATTATAATTCATATCATATGTAATTGATTCAAATCATATATAATTTTAAAAACCTTTTTTATACGATAAAGCATTCTTTGTAGATAGTCTCAAAAAATAAAAAAATCGGTTTTTCAAATAAAAATAACAAAATATTAAAATGTTCGCATATATCTCCCCAAATTATGAACTAAATTGAAAAAATATTTTTTTTATCTGATGGGGTTACATTTTCACAATGGCCCTACAGAGGTTTTATAAAAATCCAAATAGTAGTTTGTTTTTAAAATCAAAATAACGGTTTGTGTTAAATATGTTTCGAAAGTAAACTTTTAAGGGGTTTGAAATCGATGTTTGTAATTTTCTGCGTAAATGAAGTTGTTTATTTAATCTGTCAGATTTTATAAAATATTTCTACTAATTATATGACTTCTTAACGGTTCGTGGATATGTTGTAACTATGTTATACGCTCATGCTGAATTGACTCGAATATTGGCGAACTTGGGCTGCTTGAAGAAAAAAAAATTATACATATATATATAACATCTTTGTACAAATTGTCATCACAGAAGATGACGGGAATTTGTACGTATGAAAATTTAACCTGTTAATTTTTTTGTTGTAATCTTTGCAAATTTCATTTATTTTCTGTAAAAAAATACTGATTACAATAAAGCAAGCAAAAATAAACAATGATTTATAACGGGAAAGGAAAATACTCGTAGTATGAGAAGATTTATTTCCATTACACGTCACGTGACAAGAAGTCATGTTGCCAGTATGTCCAATCGCAAGCGTCTTCCATTTTTAAAGTCGCCAAGAAAAGTCTAATTTTTAAAGCTACATCATGTTAATCAAGTAATTTTGAATAGTATTTCTGACCAATTAAACATTGGTCGGAAATACTATTCAAATCTGTTGATTTCAAATCCACAACTTTGTAATCTTAAACCATTCTATAAAGTATTTTTATAAGCATGGGCTGATTAAAAAAAATCAACTTTATAACTAATATTTTTCCTGTTTTATTTAATTACTTTTTATATACTTATAATTAAAATTTACAATATAATATCACCCACGACTGTGTCAGGTCTAGAGTTTCGGAAACCCTGCTGGGGTGGACACCTGACCCTCCTGGTTTGAGCACAGCCCCCCTAGCCACTTCTTTATACGTCTATGCTGCCAACCTTCTCAATGAGGTGATATTACTTCATACTGCTCTTATTGGCCTGTTCATCACGTTGTGGTTAACGTTGCAACAGCACAGTTTTTATATAAACAATCAAGATGCCATCGGTTTCCGAATATACTAAAAATTGCCTTCAATGTTGCTGTTAGTTGTCACAAATTTATACAGATAGATAGATATATGTATATTCTATGTTCAATTTATTCATTAACGATATGTTTGAAACTAAAAAAAAAAACAATTTTTAAAGTAATAAGCTTCAAGAGTGCAAAGACTATTACCGCGAACTTTAATAAAAATAATGAACGTAGTAGTAATCATAAAGATCTATTATACATATTATGTAACTTAGAAAGTATTATGTATGTAAGAAAAAGATAAAACTGATTGAGTTTTGTACGCTGTCTGTTTATGAAATGGATAATAGGAGCAGCACTACGAAACTGGAATACCGCATCAAAGAATTTTAATTAATCTCTTGCAATGTGTAGTATGCAATTTCCAGCGACATTTTCTTCCTGGCCGGCACACAGCAGTTAAACTTTAGCGCGTTGCGTCACCGAACGAATGTTGTTCGCTTGTTCGCCGCCTCATTGGTCGTTCGCAGTTGTTCGTCGTACGCCAACAGGTGTGGTGTGGCGGCGCTACTTGTCTCACCCTCCCCTCCCCCGCACTGTCGCTTGCGCCGTGACGTCAGTCTAAGCCCGCTCGCCGCTCTCTTCGGTATCTTTGCGGCCAGTACGCTCACGTCGACGAGCGAACTTTTTACGATTAAAACTTCCTTGTGTCAATTTTACCGCGTTTTCGCTAGTCGTGTATTTTTTATCTGTGCGGACGTCGCTCCAGAAGGAAACTTGTGTAAATACGTGTGTTGGTACTGTGCTCTGTGGTCGCAGGTGTAGCATTCCAACCCGGACGCATAAGCAGCCTCTGTGTACCCTACACAGTGAGCAGGTGAACTCATTTAAAGGATCTATTTACTATGTAAGTTGTTTTTTTAATCCTGAATCCTATTTCATTCAAACGAAAGGTCTTTATAGGGCCTTTCGAAGGGAATGCCTTTCCTTTGAGTTCAAATCAGTTTGTAAACGTTGTTTATGGCCCACATTCAATTCACAATCAGCTTTAGTCTTAAATAAAAACCTTATATTGCTGTAGACATCTTTAGTAATGTACTTGATATGGAATGTTAAAAGGTCTTTCGGTGTGAATATAAAGTTTTATATCTAGATAACTATAATTTACGACCATTAAACTTAATAGTTGACTGACTTATAAAGATGTCATACATGTTAGTTTGGTAATTAAATAATTATTGATTAAACATTGTCACGCCTAAGCTGCACAACCGATCAAATCGAACTTTTGTATCAAGTCGCCAGGAATACAGAAAAGGATGTGGCATAACTTTTATCAGTAAAATATTCGGTTGCCGAGGGATACGACAATCAGTTGAAGACAGTTGTGCAAAATGACTTTAGCGACAAAAATGAATGTCAATTTTATATAGGTACGTGGTAAAAAAACCAATTATGTATTAAAAAGTGGTTTCCAAGTTATCTCAGGCACATCTGAAGATTCATGCATTCACCTAATTCATGAATATATTGTATCCGTATTGTAATAAATCTCCATTAAGGACGCAAGCAGAATCGCAGTCAAAATCTAACTGAGCCCATAATCAAAATTATCTGCATATATAAGGACACATCATTGCCTTTTTAATTTTTTCTTCTTTATTTGTTAGCACAAAACATTCCATATTCGAATTGACTTTCTTGTTTATTTCTCCAACAATATTCAAATGTGTAGTTCAAACATGCTTGTCAACTAGTTACCTACTTCCATAATATGCTAATTCAGTTAATCAGGAATATAAACGCGCATAACATTACATAGGCTTCTGTAGCATGTTACATCCTCTGAATATTATATTAAACGATTAATATACTTTCGTTGATTATTTTATTCATTAGCTATAAAAGTTGTCACTGACGACACGTCCGTGTGGATTTAGTGGTGGGGAATTTTGCGCGAACTATTCGAAACGCGACCTTAAATGTATGCTTAACTCCGGCTAATATGCAAAGCTCCAAATAAACCTCAGGACGGCGTCCGGGACGTCTCGATCATCGTAATGGGGGTCACTGACGAGACGTCCCGGACGCTTTGCTGAGGTTTGGGGGGAGTAAATTTTGCGCAGTAGCCGCAGTTGCCCATACATTTAAGGTCGCATTTTGAATTGCTCGCACACTATATCCATATGGACGTCTCGTTAAAAAAATATTTTACGTTGTTTTTACTTTTACACACAGGCATTCAAATATGTACAAATAATTAACATCTTTCCGTATATTGGTAAATTATTATTTTATTCTATTGTAACCTTATCTAATATTTTGCATTTAAATTCTGTTTGATATTTATTTTTGTGAAAGACGGTAAATTTTTTTTTGCAATCTATGGTCCCTTTTAAAAGACGGATAAAAATTGTTTTGTGTTAAAATGATAAAAACACTAATATTCTTCACGAAAGAACATGGTCACAGAATTTATATATTGTACCTCGGAACACTATTTGTGTGCTTCGTGTTTTGCATATTACTTAATTGTAGAGGTAACTAAAGTTACAATATGTTTTAAGTAAAAGCATGCTAAACTATGGTTAACATGATTAACTGATGTTTGTTACATATTTACTTAGAAAGTAAACAAATATAGAAAAAAATGGTTATGAAAATTGTGCAAAAGCATCTGATGCAGGCAGGCATATTATGGGAATAAACCAGTTTCAGCTGATTTGGTATGGACGATATCTACCTCGACTGGCATACTTTTCTTATCGAAGGCCCAAAAGGAATAAATAATTAATTCGCTACGTGAATGGGCACGAAAAATTTTATAATACTGGAATTTGAATGAAAAACCAAAATAACTTTTTTTTCTTTTTTTTAATTTATTGGTGTACAACAAAAATGTTTACATTTTCTTACTATTTACATTAAAAGTATACATTTTAAGTGACATAATTAATAAGTGATAGGCATATCCCTTTGAGAATCCTATAAAAAGCTCTAAGAATGTCAGAAACGTTGATTTAATCCTCCGGTTGACATGGGTAAATGATTAAGAACTGTGGCGCCTACGGTTGTCAGACGCCATCATGTAACAATAATTAGGATGTGCAGGTTGTAAAAAAAGAATTTTTCGCGGGCTTTTCATTGTCGGCTTAAGCTATCTCACGCACTTACAGATTATATACGGCGCGGCATGTAACCGGCCAGTATTACTGTTTAAAAGAAAAAAATCGTATGTAAGCAACCAGTATTACTAGAAATTATGACTAAAAAGAAAGAAAACACTTAATTAGTTATGATGACGTGAAAACTATAACCCATGAAGTATCTATATTTTTTGGAACAAGGCGTTGTGGAGTAGGGTTCCCTAGCCGGCAAAAAACGTCTGTAACGTAAGATTCATCGTATCTGTAGTACATATACTATAGATACGATAAATCTACTTATATCATGGCTATACCGTGTCTAATGTATAGTCTGCGGAGGGTGACTGTTTATTTATTAAATAATTAATCATTATAATATTTATTTTTATTTCTAATTATTTTTTTTAGTTATTTTTTTTATTTTTCTATTATTGTAGTTTGCTATTATTATTATATCTTATTCATATAATACAGGTGTAAAGATAATTTTGTAAAGTAGTTTTTTGGTATTTTATTGCTGAAATAATGATAGTAAAAATGTATACCCGAATAATTATTTTCTTTATTACAGCGAACAGTACTTGAATTTATTATTTTTATAATAAGTCGTAGGACACTAGATAGTAATATCGTTCCTATCTAGTAGGCATGGGCCGTTTCACGGTTTTTTCACTTGCTATCGGTTATATAACGTTATCGTTGCCTACAATGAGAACTTTATATAACCGGTATAAAGTGAAAAATCACTGAAATGGCCCATGCCTACTATCTAGTGTTCTACGACCACTAGGGGTTTCATTACTTAATATTACGTATCAAAATTGGTTATATACAAAATTGATGTATATGCATG
Source organism: Graphium colonna (assembly GCA_025505425.1). Classification (NCBI taxonomy): domain Eukaryota; kingdom Metazoa; phylum Arthropoda; class Insecta; order Lepidoptera; family Papilionidae; genus Graphium; species Graphium colonna. The sequence goes on from JAOCPS010816792.1 coordinate 7,153, forward strand.
TATGTCCTCTACGCAACACGTTATACTCGTAGCAAACCAGCTAACTCCACTTTGGTCAAAAACGTGGAGTTAGCAAAAACATAATTTGCAACAATTTAAAACCTAATGACCTTACAATTAAAATGAACAGTTATTCGAAAACGTGTCTGATTTCTCTATGTGATAAATTTGATTCTTTTTTGTATTTAATTTGAAAAATATATTTTTTTTATGGTTCCCTTGACAAAATTACTCAAATGGAGTTAGCTGGTTTGTCTGTATCGATTTGCATGTCGGTGACGCGAACTGTTAACATTCCCTTTAAAAAAACCACATATACACAAAACACACGAAGGGCGTAAAATAGTTTTTACTTAAAAAATAAAAAAAAATCTTTTTGTGTGATCGACTCGAGCAGATGCTATAAAACTATCAAGAGGTTGATGGGTTTTAACACCGTGACCGAACTCTTTGTATTGCGTCAAATTACAATTATTTTTTGTTAAGTAAATACATTTTGTGAAATATCATTTATGGTAGAATCGATTCTTTTCGTCGGCTCAAGCGCGAAATCATGAAAATTCTTTGATATTTTTACTCGATACTCAGTTTTTCGAAATCGATCCCTTTTAAAACTGTTTAAGATAATTTTGTTTCTGAGACTTCGCGAATATTAGACATTTTTAAATTAAACAACTTTACGGATTTTATCGTGGGTTTTTTTGTTTAAGATAATACTTGTATTTAGACAGTGTTGATATAATATTTTATATTTTTCTTGATGTATTGGTATTTATAATGCTAAAATAGCAAATTTGAGCAAGTTTATTTTCACAGAAAATTGTAAAAACCGACTTCAAACGCCTTAAAAGTGTACTTTTGAAAGATATGTTTCAAAAGTACACTTTAAAGGCGTTTGAAGTCGGTTTTTCCGTTATTTTGAAAAAACAAACTACTAATCCGATTTTTATAAAAAAAATGTAGCACCGTGGAAATGTATAAAATTTCAAAAAAAATATTTTCTCATATCAGTTTATAAGTTTCGGATATATGTGCGAACATTTCTAAATTTTGTTAGTTTTATTTTAGCAAACGGACGAATGAACCGATTTAAAATTTAATGTTTAAAGGGCTAATAGATAGCTTATCTTAATTGAATTAAAATAATTATACTTTTTTTTATTTAAATTAAAAAAAAAAACTAAATTTTTTATAAGCATAGACGCTAACACGTTCTTATGAAACGTTAAAATTTACATTTGCATAATATAAATGTTCGTAAGGAAGAGAGAAGAGAGCCTATACCTGCCTCAACGGCCGGCAAAGCTCTTGCAACTCTTCTGGTGTTGCGTGAGTCCATGGGCGGCGGTAACCATTTACCAAAAAAAGGAAGCTACCGATGGCCCTGATTGTTTTATTTACTTTATACTTACATAAATACATTATATAAATATAAAGCTTTAAAAATTACAAATTTTTTTTCCGATTTTGACACGTAAAACATTCCTTTCTAAATTTTAGCGTTAAATATGCAGCAATAGCTCTATTGATACATAACACCTATGTCAAGACTATCAACATCTTGTTACGGTATTGTTCGCTCGGTGTCCTTGCTCCGAATATCTTGCATTGGTGACGTGCTCGATGACAATAGATGAAAACTGGTTCGATTCCAGCGTCTAAATGCCTTTCATAAAGGGACTTGTATGGACAAAGCACGAAGTATACGTGGAGAGTTTTTTCATTCTTTTATAAATGTATTGTATTAGTTGCTTGGAATTAATAATATCACGGTCTAAGGTCATTTGGTTTCTATTGTGCTCATGGTTGTATCACCTTTTATGTTTAGAGACGAGGGAGGCAGCGACTTTGAGTAGGTTAGTCGAAGGTAGGTAGGTCGAAGTTTTGAGTTTACTTCTTGAACGGTGTTCAAATATTTTTTTAAATTAAACAACGTTAAGGATTAAATTAAGTTTAAATTTTGTCTTTTTGAAATTATAGGTATTATTTTTGGAAAATTTATCAATAGTTTTAATTACTCACCTTAATCACTTACATGTTTATATAGATAAAGATTAATAACTTTTTTGGAGAATGTGTTTTACCGACACACGTTCTCAAACAAGTTTCTTTTCACAGAATTACAAAATTCGACTTCAAACGCCTTTATGCTTACTTTCGAAACATATCTACTCCGTTATTTTGATTTTAAAAACAAACTACTAATACGATTTTTATAAAAATTTTGTCAGACCATTGTAGAAATGTACCCTTTCATATATAAAAAAAAGGATTGTCATAAAAGGATAACTCTGTAAAAAGTTTTCATAAGTCTTACAATACAATCAGAGAGTGAACAATCAATTATTCCCTATTTTATTACCCTTAAGGTTAGAATATTTCTTCTAAATCTATATAGGAGTAACTTCGAGGTAAACCCCTATCCAATAAAAATAGAATTACCAAAATCGGACAACTCTGCATAAAAAATCCATCAATCATCTCCTGTTTTCTTCCTCTTAGGGTTGGAGTATTTTTTCAAATTTATACGGGACCACCCTCTCAATATACTTTTTCCAGTAAAAAAAAATCATTAAAATCGGACTACTCGGTAAAAAGTTATGCGTGATCATACATAAAAAAACGTTATGTATGATCATACATAAAAAAAACAAAAAATATACACGTCGAATTGAGAACCTCCTCCTTTTTTGAATAGGTTAGTTAAGTTATTTTAGAACAAAATATAAAACAGTTTTTTACGAGAGGGGAATGCATGACGCGCGGTATGTTAGCAAATAAATTAAAACCATAAATATGATAAATGTGTGTTGTTAGATCATATCATCATCACATAACTTTCGTGTATTAAAAAAGACATGATTATCATTACATAGCTGAATATTGAATGATATTCAGAAAATGTATACTGACAAATTTCTACAAACTTTTAAATTTGAATTCATAACAAGCAGTGAGAATAATAT
>JAOCPS010816903.1:0-10117 GCA_025505425.1 Graphium colonna
CAATACCTTTCTTTTCTTTTCTTGTGAATTAGCTTGTGCTCGCACCGTAGTTTTAGTTAGTTTTGTCGTGTCTTAAGATTCTTCCAACATCCTCACTATTATCCCTGGTCCTTCTATCTTTATTTGAACTTCAGGAAATATATTGCCAAGTACTCATGGGCGACGGGATCACTTACCATCAGGTGAACCGTCTGATTGTTTGTCTTCCTTTCCATAAAAAAAAACATACTCTATGCCGATGTAGAAGATGAAGATTTTTTAAAAAACATTTTATGGACCAACGAATCAAAATTTGACAATAACGGCATAACAAATTATCACAATTTGCACTATTGGGCGTCAAAACAAGAAAAAAATTCAAAGAAACTGCATCACAGTGAAGATTTTCACTATACGTGTGGATGGGTGTTATTAATTATAAATTGATTGGCATTATGAAGATTTTTTTAAGCAACGAGCTCTCTGCACTATTGACAAGCGTACCTCAAGATACTAGAAATAATTAAATGTTTCAACATGATGGATGCCCAGATCATTGCCGCATTAGTATAAGGCAGTGGCTAGATGCAAATTACCCTAACAGATGGATAGGTAGAGGTGGACCAGTGCCATGGCCTGCAAGAAGTCTCGACCTCACGACGTTAGTTTTTTATGTCTGGAGTCATATGAAGGACTTGGTTTATGTGACCCCAATCAAGTCTTGAGGGAGGAATTGAGAAAGAAAATTATTCACGCAGCAGACCGAATGAGGAACTCAATTTCTTCAAGAATAATAAAAACCGAAGTGCGTAAACGTGTACGTACATGTATCAGGAATAGAGGGTTACACATTGAGCAAGATGTCTAAAAAAATAAATAAGAAATATTGCTGTATTCATTTGTTTTATTTTTTCTCTTCAAAATAATTCTACTCCGTTGTAAGATTCAGCTCACCTTTGTCAAGTTAAAAAAATAATATAAATTATTTTTACTGAGTTAAATATCGAATATAATACTTTTTTATATTGCTTATTAGATGAGAAAGTTGTATTAATAGTTTGTACGTTTAGCTTCATAGTGATTTTTTAAGCTGCGTAGCACTTTAACTCGAGTGACATTAATTTATGCGAATAGATCAAAACTATGTTTATTTTTAACCATCACTTGTTAAGCATTTATTGATATGTTAATGGGTTATTATGTTTTGTTGCTAAGTCCTCTACTAATAAAAAATATTTGTTATTATATTTTTCCCATTTTTTTTAATTATAATAAAAGTTGATATTTTTACAAAAATCACAAAGTTAAATATAAATCTAAAACCGTTAACTTTCGGCTATACAATTAGGGGGTTAAATTTGATGCATAAGTGCTCTGCAATCTATTTTTAACGGAAATACGTCTAGTTCCAAGTAACTCTGTATATCAGACGGAGGCATATTAAAAAATTTAAGAAAACCTTTTTAATACACCAACAAAGTTTCAAAGTTATGCATGTTATAAATCACGAAAAGCAATTTAGTGTAGCCTTCTTTCAGCTAAAACTTTGATACGTAATTCATTGTAAAGAATTAAAACTGTATGCGATTATAGCGGGAATTTCACAGGACTGATAGGTCACACAATATAACTTATTCGGTTTCTTTTTATATCCTTCATATTTCACATATATGAAGTTCGTGTTACACCTCAGTTTTTTTTTATTTTTTACCTTATTCTTATAAAACTGATATAAATGGTTTTAGGTGAAATATGCCACAATTTTACGAGCCCAACATGAATTTTATAGACATATAAAAGATTTTTTGTTATAAAAAATACAGACAATAGATATGATAAAAATTAATTTTAAGATCATAAAAGAGTCTTGGTGGTTGACACTAGCCTTAAAAATATTTTTTATTACGTTAAAAGAATCTGTCACATTGAGCGCTTTCTTTACACATATTGTTTGGTCGACGAAATATAATTATGTGACACAAAAAAAACTGGCCAAGAGCGTGTCGGGCACTTAAATAGAGGGGTTACGTAGCCATTCGATAGTTTCAAAAGTTAACGTGGAGGGGACGCTCTAATTTAACTTTGTATTCAGATATCTTGGGACTGGAAGGTTTGATCCACATGGTTTTTTTGGATTTGTGGATTATGGATTTTTCATGTTGCGTTTAAATTCATACATTTTGTTAGGATGATTGCAACAGCATAAGTTTGTCGAGTTGTATAAAAATAACTACGTATGATATTGAGCCTGCTAATATTTTCCTTTAAAATACTGACTTATATCTCACATTTTTCTCAAAATTATTCTAATAATATTTCATAAGAAAAGGGTGAAAATTTTTTTCGTTTTATGGGAGGAGGAATAAACAAATTTTTTACATTATTTTAAAACCCAATCAGTGCGGAAACGGTGGAAAACGATCCCGGACGGACAGACACGACGTAACTATTAGGGTTCCTAGTGGACTAAGAAACTCTAAAAAACTGACTTGAAACACTTTAGAGAGACTTCGTGAAAGGTTTTGTTTTGTTTAGAAAAGGCCAATAAGTTAATTTTTAGAGAAAATTACAAAAACCGACTTTAAAAGCCTTAAAAGTCTACTTTCTACACATATTGTTTTTTTTTAATTTGACTAAAAGATTAAAGTATTAAACAACATTTTAGAAAATAAACCCTCTGTGCTAATTTCTATAAGCAAACTGTCCCGGTTGGATAAATTTTCTTCTGTCCTTAACACCCTGGGCTGAGTACTGGATAATATACATCCGTGCCACTTTACATATTTTAAACAGTAAGTTACAGTTACCAAAACCATAAATAAATTGGTAACTCTCTACTTTTCTTATTCAACTTTCTACCGACAATTGCCTTTTTATTACCATCACTGACACAATACAATATAAATAAAAATAAAATATATGAATTGATTATTATTCGCATGTTTTGGGCTATTTTACTTGATTAAGGTATAACAGTCAAAAATTTAGCAGAAATCTGAAAAGGGATTAAATAACATTAATAAATAAGTAGTTGCGTATTCCACTAGAGGAGTTATGACAGCATATGAGACATAAATATGATCTTCCTTTGTAGGTCACTAAATTATATCAGCCCGGAAATGCCGCTTGGTCCTAAGCCAAGTAGATTTCATTGGGATGGTCGTGTGTAAATGACAACGATGGTCTTGGGTGGTTTGTCATATCTCACGATGGACGAAATAAGTTGCAGGCATCTAAACAATACCTCGGAACGCTCCTTGTGGCAAATGCAATACAGGATGCAAAGTGATGCAATATCTCGTCGTGGAACGAAAAAATGAAGACGACTAGAAGTCGAGACTTCGAGAGGCTTCAAGAGGCTCGTCTTACGATCACCATCTCTCTATTTTAATGCGACGTCAAAAAAGGAGGAGATTCTCAATTCGGATGTTTCTATTCATTTTTTGGCTTATGTGAAATAGGTTCACGCGTATCTTCGCCATTATTAAACCTATCTTGTAAACACATAAATATATAGAAAACGGTTAGAACTTTTTTATGGAAAGAAAGACAAACGAGCAGACGGTTCATCTGATATTAAATTATACCGTCGCCCGTTTACACACGCAACACCGGAGAGTTGCAAGTGGGTTGTCAACCTGGGAAATTGGATAGAATAGGTTAATTGGATAGGATAGAGTCGGGATTAAGGATCTAATGAGAATAGAAATGGGAAAAAACAAGGATAGACATGGCCATTCGGCATCCCTAAAAGTCATGCATAATTTATTTTATACCGATTTTATATAGGGCGGTAGTACTTCCCCGAGCGAGCGCGGCCTTAGAAGTACAGCAAAATCTGTGATAGGATGTTATGCTCTAACACCTGGAGAGTTTGTTATTTTTAAATTAATATTATAGTAAAAGTCGGTTTTTGTATATCCGTTTGTATGTACGTTACAATCAAATTCAATTTCGCATTTGTCATTTTAGTAAGAACATCTAAGGTAAGTTCCAAAGTGACAGACTAATTAACAATTCATCCCAAAGGGATATCTCACCGACACAATATATCACGCAAAGCAGTAACCGCATAATAAATATTTCACAGTCACAATACTCTGAAGTCAAATTGTAATCGTGGAACTAGACTGAGTCATTTGATCATTTGCATTTGTAGCGGCGACCAGAACTTAGGCAACTAAAATAATATTAGTTTAGTATTTAAATGGGTAAAATTATAATTGCGTTGAGTACTAAACAATACAGTGCATATATGCAAATACACCCTTAAAATTGAGGTATGAGAATGTTATCATTAAGTAAATAAAACAAGATTTAAAATGGGTTAACTAACAAATTAATTTAGAAGTTTATTACAAAAGTTCTCGAATTTACAAAACAAATTGAGATATCAAAAAACATGACAAATGTAAAAAAAATATGTTTCGAAAAGAAACATATTTTTTTTACATTTGTAAGACGTTAATTACGCAAGTCCTTCATACTTTAAAAATCTAACTCAGTGTTTATAAACCCGGCCGAGTTTAGTTTAATTTTTACGGCAAACATACAATAAAAGACTTAAATTTTTCGTTTAAAAACATAAATGGTGTGCTTTTGTTTTGTTTTATTTGAAAATTAAAAACAAAACATCTTGTAACTACAACTACAAGTAGTAAACTGACTGAGCTTTATATAAACTTTAGTTCTATTTCATAATCTTAACACAAATATAAGTATAGTTTCCCATAACTTTTATTAAAATTAACTACAAAACAACACAAAAAAAATGTAATATATTCATTAAAAACTCCCTTTCTGTATTTCTTTCATTCTTAGAGTTAATGTAATGTAAGATAAATAAAACCACACAATAAGCACAATAATGTGTAATATACATTTATTCTAAATTAACTGTTCTTGTAGAATTTTCGCGTAATAATTTAGAAGAAGGAAATGTCATTGAGAACAATAATGTATTTTTTTCATATACGGACTCGACATTGAGGAAGTTCAGTGATGTTAAACTATTTTAATAATGGCACATACATGATGGAAGTATTTGATGGAAGAAGTGATCAAAACATCTTGCGAAAGACTAAAAACAACTTGTGTTATTACAGACTTACACTTACAGCACACTTATCTTTTCAATTTTTTATACGGAGAGAGACTTGGACCCTAAGATCGACGCAGAATTGATGCTATTGAGCTGTGGTGCGGAGACGCATGTTAAACATCTCTTGGACTATCAACCATCTGTTTGCGGAAAATACTTGATTACTTTGGTCACATAGCCCAAAATGACGCTAGATGAATAAAAAAAATTATGCTAATGGGGAAGATCGAAGGAAAGAGGCCACGCGAACGTAATCAAAGGCGTTGTACTGATCAAGTGAGTTAATTCCTTTTCTCATGTTGTTTAAATATACGTGTAAAGCAAAAATGTATGGAAAAAATCCGAATTATGAATTCTGTGCAGCAGTTTTTTTTTTTTAATATCCAATTAATACTAATTTATAACTTATTTTTTTAAACAATGTATGTAATACAAAAAAAAAACAATCAAAATCCGTAAGTCAGTATGTGAAGTATTAAACTATAGCCTTAAGTATATATTTTTAGCGTTAGAAATAAGATTTGTTAAAAAAAACGGATTACTGAAAATTATAAATCAATAATAATTTTCTACAGAACAGCGTAACCAAACGCCTGAAAACGGAAGTCCATTAAAAAAAAATTTCAGTTAATTTGATTTAAAAAAAAAACGGTTACGTACCAATTAGTTCGGTTGGTAAAATCGTAAAATTCGAAAGACGATGCGCAAAATGGGGCTAACACACTGCGCGCTGTTTATGGTGACATGTCATCGCTGCCATTCGTAGTATTAAGGGATAATTTCTGCCAACAATAATTAGAAAGAACTTCTGGTAACAGGATGTTTGCTTTTCAACACTATAATTGATTAATATCTATCTCTAACTATCTCTATCTCTTTAAATAAATCAAAATTATCTGCCCAGTAAACAGGTAGGTCCACGTTTGTTAAAATGTCGTTTAAAAGCGTAACTGCTACTAGCGGTGACACTCACGTTATTTGCCCCGTTTTTGCAACATTTTTATTACTGCTCCGCCCTTGTAGGGCAGTTATGTTATGTAATATAGCTTAAAGCCTTCCTGAATAAATGGGCTTTCCGACTCAAAATTTTCAATAATCAGTAATTCCTGAGATTAGCGTGTTCAACGACAGAAACTAACAAACATAGTATCTGATCAATTTTATAACATTAGTATAGATTTCACATTGACTATGAAATTATAATCCAAGTTAATCACAAGTCACAAAGTCACTTGTACTTATAATAGAATCAAAAAGTTTAAGATAATGAAATTAATTATTTAGATACAGCGAAAAGGGTAACTTGTTACATTGTAAAAGAAATGATTTGACAAATTGTTATGAAAGACCGCTACTGCCGAAATATTTTTCCTCTTACACATATTAGACATTGCTCTAAATGACGACGAAAGATGGTAAGTAATAACTTAAGGGTCTCCATGCGGTTGAATTTGTGATTACATTAATAATACCAATTTGTAAAAAGTGTAGAAAGTACAGAATTTAAATCAACTGTTGCCTTTTGTGTAAAATTTCTCAAACACAACCAACACGTTCACGATAAGGAGTATATAAGTCTTGCAATACGCTTTTAAAAATTTACAAAAGCTTTAAAGGATTTTGAACTGTACCCGTGGACAGCTCTATCAAAGTTTATGGCCGATGTGAAAGTTAGTTTAAACTACATATAATGCTTAATCATGTTAATGATAATTTTTACCTTCAGTCATCATCAGGGATAAGTGGTCGTAGAAGAATTGGAACACATGATAAGAATAAGATACAACGAAGATTAAACTAAAAAAACGAAAGTGTCATGGTCACAGAGAAAAATAAACTCGTTTATTTTATGTTTTTGGGACAATAATTCTTTCTTGAGACTTTTGATTGACTCAAAGATGTGATTTCTGAGTTTGGTCCATTTTAAAGTACCAACATATTTTGAACTTCACTATCTAAAGTATGTGATTTATTCGCCTATTCGTGTGTGCGCTTTGGTCTTAATCGATATTGATATATTCTTTTGACAAATAATGCTCAGTAATAAGAACATTTTACGTAAAGCAAAACCTTTATATGTCATCTTACGAGGTAAAGGAGAATAGAATTTGGCACATTTAAAATTAATGTATAAGAGCAGAGCAAAAAGAGGCTGTTTTATAGTATGAAATAATACTTCGGAATACATTAAAATTTAATCATGACACGCTACTTTGCTATTTTACATAACACAATGACAAAACATGTTTCATTTGAGTTTTATAGCAATACCATAAATAAAAGGGCACTTGGCATTCTATCCCAGTTAATCCCATTCTCCCAGTCAAAGTAAATAACACATTTAAATGAATAGGTACTGAGCGACCTAGTGTAGGAAAAATTGGCAATTTGGGTAATATTTGCAAGAAAAATGGAATAAGTAAATACAAAAACCGTTTCAGGCCCCTAAGTGAACTATCGAGGCATATTTTCTCCTTTACTTTGATTTAAAGAACAGACCATTAAATTGATGTTTCTGAAAAAAATATGGGACTGTCTCGACAGTATAATCTTTTACACACAAATGACGGAAACACGAGTGAACGTATGTAAAAAAATAAAAACATTCGAATTAAGAATGCCCTTTTTTGAAATCTATTAAAGAAAATTTAAACGGTTAATATCGTTACGAAAAAAATCACTCTTCAACCATATTATTTATTTTACAAGCTTTTGACGACAACGTTAACAATTTCTAACATTCTATTTGCCATATGTAAATCTTAAGGAGTCGAGAACAATAGCAATAAACACTATTTTACCGACTCCCACGCGTGTGGTTCTAAAGATGGAAGTGCCTCTGAAACCCTCTTGTGTTATTGAATATGATTCTCTTTATGACCTCATCCAAGTTTGCAAACGCGCTTCTGGTTCAGGTAACGTACAGTATACCCTCAATTACGTAAATATTCATATATTATACAAACAGGCAATGCAAATATTACAACAGTACATAACTTGCAACAATCTTTCCAAGTTCCAACTGCAATAAATACATCAAACAAAATTGAAACCAATCCAAAACAAACTACACAGCAACATCGAAAATTACTATTATTACCAAATATTTTATCTCAATCTGAAAATGAAAGAAATATGACCTAGCAAACTATGACAATTCCCGTACATACTTCACTAATGGCTCCCATCGACAGCAAACAACCAGCAGAAGAACAAGTATTAGATGTCTCAAATATTACCAACAGCGTAACAGGTAGAGCATAACATCTTTTCACAGTTTTAGCTGCACTTTTACACGGGCGGAGGAGGCGTGGCCTTTTCCCTTAGAGGGACTTTTCACATAAGGTATAGCCAAAATTACTCCTCTTCTGCAGAATTTCTTTTTTTGGGGGTAAGCATCAAGGGCACAAAAATCGTTGTAGGTGTCGATCATTGTCCTCCAAATGGAGATTATTTTACCGACTTCGAATGCGTTCTAGAATCTTTGAGTACGGTGTATACTCACCACGACATCATAAGCGACTTCAACACAAATCTCTTGTCAAATAACTCTCCTCGAACCATTAAGTTTCTTTACATTTTTTTTATGGAGAAGGAGGCAAATGAGCAGGCAGCTGACCTGATGCTAAGCGATCACCGCCGCCCATGAACTCCCGCAATACCAGAGGAGTTACAAGAGCGTTGCTGGCCTTTAAGATAAGAGTACATTCGTTTCTTGACAATTCATTCCACAAGAAAGTCGAGCGTGGCAGGAAATGCCGGCGAAATCGCACGGTTGTAGACGGCCAACCATCAAGGTGGTGTGGATGGTGATTTTTGGTTCGTCGCGTAGTGCGTTGAGCAAAAGTTAGGTCAACTCACATAGTTGAGTCAAGCTGTTTTCATATTTTACTCCTCCAAGCCCCCGACCATAATATCTCCGGTGACGATACTTGGCTGGACTTAATCCCCTCATCTAATCCTTGAATGGTTTCCTTTCACAGGCAACGTACCTGGATTTTCCCATCATGACCTTATTTTTATATGTTACATCCTTAAACCACCGAAACCCTAACCCATGGTTCTGCACGTGCGTTCTTACGCCAAAATAAATTTAGACAAACTTTTTAACGATGCGGTCAAAATTGAAAGGAAGCCGTTAACTGAGGCGAATACCATCTTTGATAAAATTTTCCTGCTTTGATCACAAATTTATATGATGCTCATGCACCCGTTAAGGCTGTTAAGTTAAGGCGTCCTCTCACACTGTGGGTGACTCATGAGATATGGATGGCTATGAAACGCAGGGATCATCCTTTTCGAACTTTCAAAAAGGAGCGTACTGAAGAGCATTGGTCTCTGTATACGTTAGGTAGAAATCGGTGCAGTCAGATGGTATGTAGCGCTAAACGCCGCTACATTCTTTATAATATATCTGCATCAACTCCTGCCAATATTTGGAAGTTTCTTGAGACCCTTGGTATCGGTAAGTCACGATTTCTGAACCTAATTAAAATAGATGATTTAAATCAACATTTCTCACTTCTTTGATCGATTTCTACTGCTTCTTTGATCGATCTTATAACGACTACTCAAACAGTTTCTTACTTAAATGGTTTGACGTGCAAATATAGGTTATTTTCATTTTTATTCGGTCTCTTTTGAAGAAATCAAGAAAACCATTCTTTAGAAAATCAGTCTTAAAATTAAATCCAACGCAGTTGGATTTTCTTGATGCTGGTAGTGATGATTTTCTTGAAGACTGTTTCTCTCCGACTTACTTATCCCACTATTTTCAATATCCCACTATTTTCAATTCTTCGCTCTACGCATTCGTTGCCTAGAATATCCTTCTCACCGTTCTTCTGACTTTATGCTCTCTTATTTCTTAATCCAATCTACCCTACTTTAGAATGAGCTTCCTCTTGAGATCAGAGTGGCTAGCACTCATTATGCATATAAAAGAAACGTTCGAGAGCAGTTTTTTCTTTTTTTTTATGGAAAGGAAGACAAACGAGCAGACGGTTCACCTGATGGTAAGTGATCCCGTCGCCCATG
>JAOCPS010817013.1:0-10116 GCA_025505425.1 Graphium colonna
TCTTCAACCTTGTCGTTGGCAAAATCATCGATAATAACGATGGAGTCCAGTATATTATAAAAGAAGAAGAAGAAGATGGATGTTTATTTATAGTACATAATCGTATAATTTAATTAATTTTATATTTATCCTAATAGAAAAGTTACCTTATTTCCTACAATGAATATTTTGGAAGTGCTTATTAAAGCCTCTGAGAAGGCTGCTTGCATAGCCCGGTCTTGTACTGAATCTTCCGGCGACACCCTAGTTGTGACCGAAAAGGGCGAAAATGAAGCAAATGTTCGTTTTGATAAAGATTTTAAAACAATAGCTGATGTACTGGCTCAAGAAAGTGCTAAGGCTGAAATAGCCTCGTGTTTTCCAGAACTTGCCACTTTTGTTAGAGGTGAAGAATGCAATGAAATAAATGGCGTGAAAATTTGCTTGCAAGAATCAGCAGAAAAAACTGCAGAATTACTTAATTCTTTAGTACCGTTTTCCACTGCCAAACGCTTAGCTGCAGCAGCTCATTCAGAACCGAATTGTGACTCTATAAGCAATTTGCCAAGTATTGCTATTAATTCAAGTGATCTAGGAGTGTGGATTGATCCCATAGGTAATAATAACATCAATATAAAAAGGATAATAAACTTATAATAATGTCATATTTAAATTATAACACTATGCTTGGATTTTAGATGGAACAGCAGAATTCATAGCTGGAATTAAAGGAGAAACAAAACGCCTGCTATGTGTCACAGTTTTAATTGGGGCATACTTAAGATCAACTGGGGAACCAATTGTAGGAGTCATCAATCAGCCATTTTACAACAGGTTGTATATATTTTATAGATTGAATGAAAGTAATTAGACAGTTTAGGTATTTTTATATTTATCTACGAAATTTATTTTAATTCCTACCACAAATTTATTTTATTACTAAAATGTGACATACTCTGTACCCATGTCATCTGATAATACTACAACACATTATTGACAGTAGTATAAAAATAGTGGAACCTGTATCTGTCTGTACAAATATAATTTTTTTAGTTCAAGTCTATATAATGTACCGAATGAATTTTAATACAGTTTATCAAGAAAGCACTTTATTAAGTCTTTAAAATCTAAACAAAAAAGCACCTGTTGTATAGTAGAACAGAAAGAAAAAATCTATACATTAAAGATATTTGGGAAAAATACAAATTGTTTAATATCCACTTGTAGGTTTGTTAACAACTCTGCCAAGTCCATAGAATCTATACTATTGGCATATTATCAATATGAATAAACACTTGCATTGATTTAAAAATTAAATGTTTGTAGGTAATTTAATATTATTAATATTTTTTTTGTCAATAGCAAGAAAGGTCGCATTATATGGGGAGTTAGTTATGATGGTCAGAAGACATGGTCGGGTGATAAAGAAGTTGGATCAGAAGAAAAAACTGTTCTTTTAAGTGGAGCAGAGAAACCAGATATTGTTGAAAAATTACAACACTCTGAATGGGTAGTTAACAGTGTGGCTGGAGCTGGCCATAAACTATTGAAAGTGGCTTTAGGTATAAAACAATAAATTTATTTATACAGGTTGACTGGTGATTCATTTTCAATACGGATGTTATATGTTGAATTCATATGTGAAGAATTACCAACAACTCAGCGCCTTGCAAACTCATCGATTTATTGGAAAGTTTGGTTAAAAACTATGCCCCTAATTTTATTACATAAATATGATTATAATAAAATATTGAGTGCCCTCCTTTAATATTGTTAGTGGCTCACCAATCACACTATATCTACAAAATAATATTTTTAATATGTATTTATTATACAGAATATATTAAAACAAAAAGAGATTTGCTGTCTAGTTAATCAGGAATAATTTTCTCTACCAACCAGTTTTTGTACATGGTTGATTACTTGGTTGCTAAAAATATGAAATTACTTTTTGTATTATAGAAGCCCAGGCATTAAATTGCTATTTACTTTTGTAACATATCAATAAATTATGCTTTATAATATTGTGAAAATTGTGTGAATTTGTTCTTAACAAAATATGCAGTTATTATAATGTTACTATAAATGATACGCAGGTGAAGCAGCTGCATATATTGTGTCAAAAAATACCACTTTCCGATGGGACACTTGTGCACCACATGCCATCTTAAATGCAAGAGGTGGAGGACTTGTCAGCTTTATGACACACAACTCAATAACATATAATAATGATGAAGGTCTAGAATCAAAAGAATACTGCAACTCTGAAGGCATAATAGCTTACAATAATGAAAATACTTTATTGAAAATATTAAATGTTTTGGACTAACATACAGTAATTTATAAAATAAGTGTTAAATATCTTATCTACTTATTATGAAATTGTATTGTGATTTTCATTTCTTTTACTAATATTTAAAAAGTGTATTTTACCACTGTACCTGATTACTTTGATCTCACTATGTTATGTACATAATTAAAGAGTTTAATTATTAGCATTTAACATAATTTGATTATGTATTTATTATATCCTTCTTTAATCCTCTTCTATTGTGGAAATTGTTTTTAATATAAATAAATAAGATTATTAAGTAGTTTTATTTTTATTTGATTACATGCGATTATTCACTAGAATCACTATCACTTTCTGACTTCTTACTTTTCTTCTTCTTTTTCTTTTTGCTCTTTTTCTCTTTGTGTTTTCTCTTTTTTTCTTTATGCTCCTTTTCCTACAATGTTTAAACAAAAATACATCAAATTTTCAAACGATTTGAGTTTAAACAAATTTTAAAAGATATTTTTATGAATAATAATTAAAAATTATTTAATGCTTTATTATATTTGTGGCAACATTATTAATAGGTTAGTTTTATATATATTATTTCAATATATAATTAGGTGCTATATTTTTATCACTTAAACACTACTTAGATTTCATATGGCTTAATGTGAATAAGTAATTTTAATCATGTTTCAAACTGAAGTATATGTTGTTAAACTAAAATTTTAAACTTTAATTAATACCAACATAAAGCTTAAAGACATTGCTTGTATTTTATTTTGTTGTAACTGTAAAAAAAGCTGTTCTGGGCTGTTCAAAAGTTATTCTAATATAAAAATATTCAAGTATATCATTAAAATAATCTACAACATATGGGTTTACCTGCTTAATAGTTTTCGAAATAGGTTCAGTTTTTACAGCAACAGGTGCACAACCTTCAGCTCTCACATTTGCTGTCAATTCATCAACTTTTGTCATATCAGCATTTGGTGCTCGATACTGCTCACAATGATCAACTCTTAGTGTCCTATTTAATATCTGAAAGAATTAAAATATCTGATTTTTTTTTTATTATGTCATTGAATTCAATATGTTTATTAAATTCCATCTCGACTAAAAATTCTAGGAAGCAATTTATACTAAACAGAAAACTATTTTTTAAGAAATGGAATATATGAAATTATATTACTTTTAAATACCTTTGTTCCATTTAAATTGTCAACTGCTAATATGGTTGATCGTTGATCTTCATAACAGATAAAAGCGAACCCCCTTGACCTTCCTGTTGCTTTATCTCTCACTAAATTGATGTTAACTATTTCACCATACCTTAAAATAAAGATTGAAAATTACATTCGTTCTGAGAAACAAAACAATAAACTTCTTTTAACAAAAATTATACTACATGAATATTAAATAAATTTAAAGCTTAAAGTTTTATCAAAAACTTGAGTTTAAAAAAATTATATCCATAAAAATATGACATAACTTACTGTGAAAATACACAAATAACATCACCCTCAGTTAAATCATATGGCATACCACCCACAAAAATCCATGCACTGTTTTTATACTGGTCATGCCATGATGTTTTAGAATTACCAGATAGCTCCCTTTCACTGAGTTTTAAAACATTTTTGACATTTCTGAAAGAGAAAATTTATGATTTCTATTTCTTATAGTCTTTTAGAAACTAATTATATATATTTAATGGTTAAAAGGCAAAGTGACTAACAAACCATTTGGCTCTTTTACAGTAGAGCAATTTAAAGTTTTACAGAAGAGCACTTTTAAGCTAAAAAAAAGTAATTTTATTTTTGGTCGATACCAAGAACTTAAAATTAAAAATATTAGGGTGTTGTTTTTATAGCTTTCACCGATTAACGCTTTTGATACATTTTTTTTAAACTAAGTTGCTCTACTGTAAAACGGCCAAATGGTTCTTTAATGATCATATCGATGCGTGATAGTAATTATTTAGCATCAGACAATGTGTATTTTTTTTTTATTTCTAAAAATTTATTTCATTTCTAATTGAATTTGGCATAGCATTCGAATTTAATTATTTCATTACAAAATCAAAACAAAAAGGCAAACATACGTCATGGGATTCATGATTCTGTGTTTAACAGTTTAGAGACTATTAATGCTCAAAACATATAAAATTGAAGATTAAATTTTCAATACATATAAATTATTTTAAATAGAGGTTATATTCTTTAACCTCCAAGTATATTACATTTTAAAATATGGAATAAACCACAAAACAAATTAAAAACAGTGTTTGACATTGACAACGTAAGTGATTTTTTATGGACCTTTGGCTTGAGATTTGTACGTGGAGCCATTGCCATGGAGGATTCACTAATCGGACCGAAGCGAAAAAAATTAATATATACATAAAGTATAGTAAATTAACTGTACCCAGTAGACGCTATCCTGTTCGTCTGTTTTAAAACAGGTTGATTGCTTATAAAATATGCTTTGATCGCCACCAAGTACTTTAGGCTTTTTAACGTAAACAGGGCGATATTATAAATTGGATTCTGATTTTTTTAAATCTAAAACCACATATTCCAATTAGTAACGAACCTTGTAAGTTCTATCACAGAAAAAGTAGTGGAAATAGAAATTTTACAATTAGAGAAACGACATCAATTAAGCAGTGTATTCCATTCCGCATCGTTATAAATTCTTTATCTTTCAGTTATCGATTGTTATAATGGATAATTTTCTCATATCGATGATAAATACATAGCTGAAACACTAAACTATGTTTGCAGATTTTATAAATAGTCTCTCGCAAATTTGAAAATGTATTCATATGAAAATCTTGAAACTAGTGGACATATTTAATGGATTTTTAAGTGATATATGAATGATATAATATATAAAGTGATTAATAAAATAAATCTTGCGTTTTAACGAGACTAAGGAGCAAAAAGCAAAGCTTTTATATAGAAAAGAGAAGAACATAATATTATAAGTAATCATTGAGAAATGTACTACGTTGACAAATAAAGCGTGATATGGGTATCAACGCTATCGACCGAATTTAGATGTAAATATATATATATTTTTTTATTTTGAGTTAGAAGTACTATAAATAAGATAGTATAAAATATTATTTAAGCTTTTAGATTGAATTTCATAACTCTTTCTTTTAAAAAATATACAAATTTCCTGAAATAGTTAAAAACCTCTAATTCATTCTTGGCGTACTTTACTGAGTTTATAAGAACTAATTTCATTTTGTTGTGTTTTTGTACAGCGGCACCATCGTAATGGTTTTTTTAAGTTGTTATTTCAAGCTATATTTTACTGAAATTATTCCTCACCTTGGTAGAGACTCGGTGGTTTGCTGATATTGCCCTTTTTCAACGAATAAACGTCAAATATTGTCAAAGCAGAAGCACAATGATGCACATCAAGCAAAACAAAACAGCTACTTATTAGTGTTATTGTCGTAGAATGTTTAAATCTTTATAAATTTAAATTCCTATAATATTCTTGAAATTAATTTAATTTTTAAAATATAGAAAAGTTGTATGTAAATGGCTACTCCTACCCCTGACACTCCAGATCAATTCGATCAAGTAAGAACTCAATAGAAGTTATTTTGTAAATAATCCTAATATCACGAAGAATGCTTCAACAAACTTTTATTTCGTAATTTTTGTTTCATAGTTTGACGATGATGATACAGAACAACAACTTGGAGCGACTGCATCTGGACGCAAAAGATTATTCAGTAAAGAACTTCGTTGCATGATGTACGGATTTGGTGATGACCAAAATCCTTACACAGAAAGTGTTGATTTTTTAGAAGATCTTGTCATAGAATTTATAACAGAGACTACGCATAAGTAAGTAAACTTTACTCAACTTTGATTTAGTTAACTTGTCATTTATGTGATTTTTCCAAGGCTGTCTTGATTGGAATTATAATGTTTTGCATTTGAGTTGTTTTGTAATTGAATGTTTACTAACAAATATTATTTGTAAAGTTTATGCTTTATAGTTTCTATTGATTTTTAACAGATTTGAATATTTTTACTGTACTTTAAAACTTAAACATCTTTATGTTTTTAGAGATCACTCTGAATCTAATCAATAATAAAATAATATGTACTTAACCTAAAACCAGTTTTTTTTATACTGACATTATTGACTGTTCATTCCTTGGATGAGACATCATTGCAAACTTCTTTTTCAGAGCACTGGTATTTACATTGCATAATGCAGTTGCCGTGCCTTGAAAATAATAGACATTGTATTTTTGTCATATACATTTAAAATCATAATTGTATTTTAGGGCCATGGAAGTTGGTAGACCTGGCAGAGTACAGGTTGAAGATATTATATTCTTAGTGCGTAAAGACCCTCGTAAATATGCCAGGGTTAAAGACTTGCTAACAATGAATGAAGAATTGAAAAAGGCTAGGAAGGCCTTTGATGAAGTTAAATATGTTGGTGAGTAAGAAGTATAAATAAACCAGCACCTATTGAATACATTGTGACATAAAATATTTTACCAATAATGATTTTTTTTAAATTTGCCTTAAAGACTTTTAATTAATCATGAATAAAGAAGACTATGATTGGAGATAATGTGATGTTTTGTTTGGATTTTTTTAACATTACTACTACTTTAATTATAATTTTAAGGCATGTTTTCACAATAAATGTGAATACATTAATGACATTTTAAAAATTTAACAATGATATGTTAATATGCTGTTAATGATTTTCATTAGTTGTTTTTATAAACTTATAGAAGACCAACAATAACATGTGGCCAAACAAACAACTCAACGCTACTAAGACTGATGCAAGTAACATTATTTGATATTGTCACATTGCTTTTGTGTTTGCACTATGTACTAATTGTATTTCATTTGAATTAACTATGCTTTATGTTCAGCAATTCCTTCTATTTATTCATTATCTAACCCATAAATGTTCATATAATCTATTTAAATTGGTTATGTTAAAAGGTAAACAAAGGATTTATACTGATGTTACTCTAAATTGCTTTGTCTCTTACACCATTGCATGTCAAATGTTTTTGCTTCATTTAATGAGTACTTTTTGTGTATGTGACTTATATTTGTTTACCTTCTCAATCATTTGCACTGGTATACAAGATGCACTTTACCTATCATGATTATATGTCCTTACTTCAATGTAAATAAAAAATAATCAACAGTGCTCAATGTCTTGAAACACAATTATATTTAATAGTTTATCTTTTCTTGTTCTCAATTCTTCATATAGCAACATTGAACTTTTATAGTTTAATATAATAAAAATTATTTTCATGAAATTGAGCAAATGTTACTGCATAATTTCCATATTTTGCTAGAATATTTAAATGTATCCTATTATATTATGTCCTGTTAATATTGTAGAATTGCAAAATTTGGGTAATATTTTTTTCATTCTATAATTTGAACGCTGATCCTTTTTGATTTCAGAATAAATATCTTTTTTAAAATGTAAGTAGTTGTTTATGTTCTGAATATTTGTGCATTTTTACCCTTTCCTTCAAAATTTTCCCGAATATACTTTTATAAAATATTCATTTAAATTTTATTAAAATACATGTCTATCTTATACTTTAGTTGGGAGCTCTGAAGAAAAGCAACAGACTGTGCCGACTATATTTTATGCAAAAAAATCAGCTAAAGAATTTGCAAGTTATACAGGTTATGTAAGATATAAACAAATATATTTTTATGAATTCATGATGACTTTTATTTATTTAATCATTTATAATAATGAAAAAGTGAGGTTAGTCATGGAAAAGAACTATGGAGTGTTGAAACAGTAGAGTGATATCCTTGTAGGCGTGACAATCAAGAAAAGTGTACGTGAACAGCATGAAATAAGTCAAAATATCTTAATAATATAAATTGGCTTCCACATTCAGTTTCATAGTTCTTTCTATAATAATTAAGAATTTTTTTAAGCCCTTTACTCACTCTCACACATCTCTGTAATTCTCTCAACTCACTACTAAACCTATATACTAAGTTAAATAACTTGCAGTACCATTGTGGTGAGTTTTCTTGCTCACTGCGCCTCCTAGAATTATTTCTCTTAGTCATACTTCATGTTTGATATGGGGTATTAATTAATCTCCTCAACAAGGAGATGGAAGGAAATTTAACGTAAAATATTAACTATACTTTAATTCTTTATTTTATTAAAATTATATTTATTTCTTTGAGAATATTATACAATTAAATATATGTTCAGAACATATTCCATAATTCGCGGCAGCAGCAGGGAGGACTTCATGTAAGGATCTCAGCTGAATGCCAAACTACCCACTTAATCTCGCGGTGTTCCTCCTTCGCCTAAGCGGGTCGTGGTATCTACATTAGATTACTCATGGCCCGGTTAGGGTAGCCACTTCGGGCTCGAGTCGTGTGTGGAGGGGCTAGAAAATAAGCCCTTCCTCTCACCTTATGATGCCCCTCTCGGAACAGCATGAGGGGGGACATTCTTAAATTGGACGCGGCAGATACCTGGCCTGCCACGCGTGGTCTAGTGCAGGGCCGTAGCGTACTGAGCACGCCGGCGGCCACGGTGAGGAGCCGCCGGCATGCTCAGTACGCCACAGCTCTGCAGGGCGCCAGCATTACGCCTGCCCGCTCGCGCTCTCGCAGGGAATGTCTCTTGGTCGCCATCACCTCGCGTGCAAATGAAGCGATGGTGGCCCAACTCTGCGACTCTGTACGATTCGTTCATTTTGGCAGACAGAAAATCAATAGAAAACATCGGAAAATTGTTTAATAATATATTTTTTTAGATTAACGATGTTATGTTTTGATGAGAGTAATGCCAACCAAGGGTAGACCATGCAACTAAGGATATTATACTAGTTTGTACATAGAAAATACGAAAAGACGGTATTCTCGATCTATTTAGTCAAGCGCCATCTTTTTAAGATTCTATTGGGCGTTGGTTTACAAAATTGTTCTTATTAATATTTTATGAATTTGGTAATAGTTAAGTTAGTATTTTATAAAATCGGCGGTACTTCCGCAGGCAAGTACGACCGTAAAAGTGCAGTAAAAGCTGTGAAAAGATTTTATACTGTACCACATATGCTTTGTTTATAGTGATTAATCAACCATACTTCGATCGGAAGATCGACGACTGATGTTGGTTAGTGGAAGCTAAATATATTGTTTAGCAATAATGTAAATGAAGTCAAATATATTTACATATATATAGTAACATGTATATAACGTAACTCCCTCGTTAAGCTACGATTACGATACGATTAACTAATCTTAATTACAAACATACTAAATTAGTTGTCTCTAAAAATCAATTATATTTATATTATAACATCACTGACAAAGGATCGCTAAAACACATTATAGGACGTAATTTAATTTTATTACTAATCTTTTAATCACTTTTCAGTATGGTAATTATCTGGTACACTTTGAACTTATTTTTAATCTTTTGAACACTTTAGAGATGAGTTTTTTTCACTTTAGAGACTTATCAGAGGAGTTCCTAATGATCAGCACTAGAAATTTCAATTATGGTGTCACATTCCAACTGCTTGGAGGTAGTTATAGGTCGTTTAAAACTGTCACAGCCAAAAACTAGGCTGTTACTTTGCTTCATTTTACGAAACTGTCGTGACATATAACCTCTTATTACGTTATCTCTTTCTTGTTCATAGGTTTTTTCTATTTCTAAATCAATTTAAATCAAAAATGCCAAGGCTCACTGTTATGCCAGCATCCGTTTTATAGTACTTAAAAATTTAAGAACTTGTATTATTAACGATGAAAAACCAAACTTTCTTCCTCCTTAACTTCCAGCCAACG
>JAOCPS010817124.1:0-19189 GCA_025505425.1 Graphium colonna
CATCGTTGTTCCCATTCTTTGTCATATTTTTAATTTTTCCATTACTTAAGGTGTCTTCTCATCGTGTTGTAAAGATGCCCATGTCATTCCATTACCCATAAAACACAATTTATTTATTTATTAATATTATTATTCGCTTCTATTTACATACATTTTTTTTAAAGATATTTATTTTTTATTCTTAAATTTACCTAACCCACATCGTACTTTTAGTTACATTTCTTCAAACCTATCCAAAGGTTGCCTGGAAGAAATTCCATTTACTAATAAGGCCGCCCTTTGTACCCATAGATTGTATAATGTTTTGTATTTGTTCTCCTTTACTTATATCGTGTGCAATAAAGAATATTCTATCTATCTATCATCGTATCAAGTTAAGAAATAAGCACAACACTGCAAGACCTAAATTCACTAAAAGTAGTTACTGCGTAGATCGAAACAAAAATCAATATTCAAGCCGAAGGTATGCAGGACTGACAAGTGACACCAG
The DNA here is from genome assembly GCA_025505425.1 of Graphium colonna. Classification (NCBI taxonomy): domain Eukaryota; kingdom Metazoa; phylum Arthropoda; class Insecta; order Lepidoptera; family Papilionidae; genus Graphium; species Graphium colonna. The sequence goes on from JAOCPS010817124.1 coordinate 491, forward strand.
GACATCAAACACATCAGTCCTACCCGTGACATAAGAAAAAAATAAAAATAAACCACGATAAAATCCGTAAAGTTGTTTAATTTTAATTTCAAATATTCGCGTAAGTCTTAGAAATAATATTTTACCAAATAGTTATGCAATTTACCATACTGTGAAACAGAATAAGATCAGTCCTCGTAGGTGAGTTGTGACCACGGCTAAGCTACTTTGAAAACAAACAACTGCGCAAGAGATATCATAGTGCACAAGTTTACGTGGAAGCTCAGTTCAGTTCTTTTACTTTCATAGACCGATAGGAAGAATATTTGGCACGATCGATAAGATCGGGCACAACGGCCACATTATCTGGTGACTTGTGACACTGGTTTAAGAGTCTACTGCTGGCACTAGTCTCACACAACGTAGGTCTTTGTTTAGTTTAGATTATCTGTTAACTAGAATTCAAGTTGTGGTCAGAGAATAAAAAATATAAATATATTAAATTATAAAATATTCAATGTCTTTCACGGGAGCCACGACCTCCGGTCTATAAATTATTGGCCTATACCACTAAGGTACACTAACGGAGGTACACAAGATACTAACGGAGGCTTCAATAAATTTTTCAACCTGTTTTTTTTCACTATGATTTTTTGTAATGGAAAGGAAGACAGACGAGCAGATGGTTTACCTGGGGGTAAGCGATCCCGTCGCTCATAGACACGCAACATCCAGAGAGACGTGAGTGCATTTTCAACCTGGGGCATTGAATAAATTAACATGAATAATTGATTGAATAGGATGGGTCGGGGATTAAAGATTTCGATGGGAATTAAATGGGAAAAGAAAAGTGTAGACATAGCCACCCGGCATCCCCAAAAGTCATGCATACTTGATTTTTTGTCGACTCTATAAGGAGCTTTCTGAACTATTATAGATATTTATTAACCAATTTCCTCAGCGAGAAAATGTACAACTGGCATGTGTCCGGTACGGTGAACTACACAAATGGTTTCGTAGTGTCCATAGAGAAGATTGATCTTTCGAATATGCAGCACACTGTATCGTCAAGGACAGTCAACGAGACCGTAGAAATGACCGCTACCTTGCGGGCTGCCATGAACCTCAGAGACGTCAGAGTGGGGTTCGACGCCATCGTCAACCTGGACGATCAGCCCCAACAGACTTACACAGGCGTTTACACTCATTCGCAGATAAGCCTCCAAATCTTCGTAAGTACAATGATTATTATGATATTAATTTTCTGTTTTGTGTAAAGAAGGAAGCAAACGACGAGACTTACCTGATGGTAAGCGATGACCGCTCATTGGCTCCCGCAACCCCAGAAAAATGACATCAAAGTTGCCGGCCTTTAGTGATGGTCACTGATGAGACGGCCATTTGGATGGAGTGACGGAGACTTTTGCGCGAGCTTTTCATCAATTTGACTCAATTGCACATGGGACCGGATTGGGAACCTCCCAAACCTAGTAGGGTTTAACTCCTTCACAATTAAGACTGCATAACTCTGGAACTCCTTGCCCGATCACATTAGGCAAGCATCCAGCAGATATTTTTTTTTATAAAACTCTTTTTGCACCAGCATTTTTCCAATATCTGCAATGAAATATGATGTTCTTTGCTCATTTTCGCTGCCGTATAACTTTATTTTTTCAATTATGTTACATGTATGTATATATGCATTTGCTCCGTAGCCTAGTGGTATGGGCGCTTGCTTTACAAACCGGAGGTCGCAGGTTCGAACGCCGCGGGGGGACAACGACTTTGTGTTGTTGATTCTTAGTTGGGGTAAGGCAATGCGGACTGATCACCTGATTGCCTGAAAGAAAGATGATCCATGCGTCTGATGGGCATGTAAAAAGTCGGTCCCGGTTGCTAAGAACATCTTTGTCAGTCGTTATAGGATGTCAGTGTCTTCAAATATCCTGACAACTAATCCATCTTTAGAATTCAGTTCATCCCTTTGGGTTGCGGAGGTCGGATGCCAGTCGCTCTGCATACAAACTGAAATTCAGGTAATATTTGGGTGGATTAGAAGCCGACCTCAAGTAACTTAAGAATAGGCTAGGAGGAAGGAAGGAAGGAGTATGTATATATGCATTTGTGTATTTATTTATACATATTTATCTTTATGAATATATAATTTATGGACGTTTATATGTATGTATGTTAAATAATTTATAAATGTAGTTTATATTTACTGTATAAATATTAATTATTTCATCTTTTTTTCCTTTCTTTTATCTTTTGTTTTGTTGTAACAACTGCTACACAATCTCACCACTCCATGGGTTGACTGGTAGAGAATGCCTTCAGGCATTAAGTCTGCCCTTTGTGTGTCTGTAATTTACAGATGTACAACAAATACTGAATGAGTAATAGGTCCAGAAGTATTGTTTCCTTGCATAGTAAGAGGAATATGCGGAAAATATCAGCCTCCAATAGAAGAGATAATATTGCAAGTTTTTACGTTGACTTATTGAGATTATGAAAAAAATTAGAAGTGATCCGATTGTTTAGATAACTTGACAAAGTTTTAGGGTTCCTTAGTCCACTAGGATCCATAGGCCCAATAGGAGGGCCCTTATAGTTTCGTCATATCCGTCCGGGCTTGTTCTCACCGTTTCTACACTGATTGGCACGAAAATTGTTGAAGAGATGTATGTTGAAGATCCAAAAGTTGGTTTTTAAAATTTTGTAAAAATATTTTTTTCGAAAAAAATTCCACTTACCCCAACGTGTCGAGTATCGTTGAAAAGGTCTATTAAATGCATCTCCCTTAACTATTGAATAAAATATTTATGTTATAATATTACAATAATTCTGAGAAAAACGTACTATATACCTCTAAGTTAGTATTTCAACTAAAACTATAGGGGACTACCGAGTCCGATAATACCGATCATACATAGCTATTTTCATACAACTCGACAAACTTATGTTATATATGCTTACAGTCGTCCTAACAAAATATATGGAGTCAACCCTCAATGAAATTTCTCGTTATATATTTTGTCAAACAGTCGGACAAACTATCGGGTGGCTATGGCACCCTTTCATGTGCGTGTCCGACATGCTCTTGGCCGTTTTTTTAAATAAACCAGGATAAAAGCTTGAGAAAGTTTTACCGAAGAATAATAAAAATACATGGATTCCCGTAACATATGGAGCCAGCAAATGTCGCAATCATTTTTTGTTTTATGGAAAGGAAGACAAACGAGCAGACGATTCACCTGATGGTAAGCGATCCCGTCGCCCATAGACAAACGTAACATCCGGAGAATTTGCGTTTAATTGGATAGGATGGAGTAGGAATTAAGGATTTGCAGGGGGTAGGAATAGGAAAAGAAAATGGTAGACATGGCCATCCGGCATTCTCAAAAGTCATGCCTACTTTATTTTATGCCGACTATATAAAGGGTTTAAAAGAAATATTAAAAAAAAAGATTAATTTTATTAAAAAAAATCTATATGCCTTATCTTTCTTTTCAGACAGGAGATAAAGCAGATCCGAGCTACGTCATACATACGCGGTGTACTGACTTCGTTCATTATGTTCACCACCCGCATATGCCTGTTCTTTTCGATCCTTGCATATGTGCTGGGCCAGAACAACATCATCACCGCCAAGCAGGTCTTCGTGGTGACCAGTTTCTACAACATCCTAAGGCAGACTATGACCGTCTTCTTCCCACAGGGTATGTATTACGACTACTTAATGCACGCTTTCAAATCGAATCAAAATTTCTTTATTCACCATTCTTCGTCGTTGGCAAAAAACTCCCAGAATTCAGCTACACCAACTGCCTAGTCTGTAGGAGCCTATAGATCTTGGAGGCTGCATGAAGCGGGACATCGAGGACACTTCAAAAGGTGCGACACAAATCCTCGATGTACTATGGTTGATGGATGTATTGATGGTTAAGAATTTTACCACCGGTTTGCAAAGAAAGCCACTGACCTGAGAAAAACTGGCATAAGAAACTCAAATACGCAAACGATCTTCACTTAAAAAATCCTGGAGCTAGCAAATCATTAACAAGGCGTGTTATTATTTAAGTAACCGTTAATGTTATAATGTCCGTCAACACACTACCGTTCTTTGATTTTTTTTTTAAATTTATTAACAGATATAGGACAATGTCCAAAAGTGGTATCAAAAAAGCTCATGCATCAAGATCAAAATGATGTAGTCATGGTTTCCATCACTTCTTACGACATTACGTTTCATGGGTTTATTTTTGAAAAAAGTTTAACATATAATTTACACAAATTTGTTTACTCGATTTTTTAATTTTATGAAATGTCCCTGAAACTCGGAGAACTTCTGTGGGAGTTAATATAACATGTCTAGTCTCCAAAAAATGTTTGAATGAATTTAGTATGGTATGCAAAATAAAAAGGACATAGTCATTTGAACGGTTCCTGCAATTCTTTATCCAGTAGCCTACTGAATGAAAAATAATTTATGCGGATGAGATATTATTTTACTCTCACAATGAGATATAAATGGTGGAATTGACCAGATTGCAAAATAAATAAGTGTGAAACTCTCTATTTGTTGGCGTGCTATATCTCAAGTCAATTGATCCAAAAGATTATGATGCAACCATTATTTCCTCCTTACGATAGCGATTTATTGGTAACTCATCACTATAGTAGTTACAATATTTACAACGTATTTTTCTAATGACATTAATTATTTGTTTATGACATTGGCAGCTTTTCTCTGCGTTTTCTTCTGTGTGATTTATTTTCAAATTGCTCAAAATTCATTGGCTGAAAGCAAATCTCCACCTTAAAGGGCCTTGCCATGCCAAATTTTCAGGAATTCGTGTGTCATAATTTCGATGATCAGATGATGAAGTATCTAATATATAATAATATGTGTAAATAAAAATTTCAGGTATCGCTCAAATAGCCGAAGCGACGATATCAATCAAACGTCTCCAAAACTTCATGTTGTACGAAGATACGAGCAAGCCAGTGCCAGGCTTAGCCGAAATACAGACTGCCATTAAAAAGAAAGGGAAAGAAGTGAAAGAGGAAGTCGAGGGAAGGGAGTCAGCCGCGTCGAATAAAGGAAAGGAAGACGAACTAGAGTCTAAAGAGGAGAAGAAATCGGACGTTCCAGTAAAAGAAAGAGCTGACGAAAAGGCTGAAGAAGCTCAGGGAAATGGTTAGTAGAGTTTACAATTGCACCTGGTTATTGTAAGGGAATATCTAATTCAATAAAAATAGTTTAATATCGTCAGTAAATAATAAAAATGTTAAAAATAAAGTTCCTGCTATTTCACTATAACTGAATGAAATTCGGAAAAGAATTCTAATCTGCCTGTTTAGTCTGCCCTAGTTATCTTATTTTGTCTCGCATTTCCCATAAAAATTAAAAATTAAATTGACAAGTTTTGATCTTACGTTTTAGTGTATTATAATATTCACTTGTTTAAAACGTTTGCTTTCCATAACAAAATAATTGAAGAGTGGGAAAATCGTCAAGAGCCAAATCGAGGAATAATTTTCGATCGAATAAATGAATGGAGTGTAATTCTTGTCTAAAGATGAACATAGTCACGCTATTCAAACGAAAAGATTTTATCTCTTATTTGCTCTTAAGTGCCGTAACACATTGTGAATTTCTCAACTTCCTTGGCAGACAAGGCTACAATAAACCTTAATTTATTGTTGCATTCCTATTAAGATAAATACAATGGGTTTCTTAGATGGAGAATATGATCAAATCTAAAATGTTACAAGGGAAGCACCATTTAGGTGTCCCATGTTCGTAATTCTCTAGCGAACTTGCTTATTTTATACAATATCTAACCATAAACATTTTTTATAGTTTTAAATCGCGCTCTCACCAAACCCCCATTTTCGTGATGATTCGTTCGTAATGATTAAAAAAAGCCATTATGTTTTATTTAGTGAAGTTTTTAAGATTTTTAATACAATCATACAATTTCGTTACATACTTACTTAAATTGTTTTGTAAATTAATAAGATTTATAATAATATGTAAATAACTGTATTTTATGTATTGATATTGTGTATTCGTATTGTTAACTTGAAAGAGCGCTTTCAGTCGATTCAACTGCATTCTTTCTAAATAATAAATTTGTATAAAGTGTGACTGGTGGTGAGTCACTTTCAATATATTAAGACGTTATATGTAGGTATCATATGAAAAATAAAAATATAATTAAAAATAAATATTCTTTTACCACGAAGTAAACTTAATCTAAAGCACAAATATTAATTACGTAATTCATGCTCATCCGAGCGGACACGGTGTGGACGGAGCGAGACGGAAGGCGGAGGGGTGATCAACGGCCTCTCGCGTACCGGCTGATCACAGCCGTCACACTTTATTGGAAAAATTGGGCTAAAATTAACACCCTAATTTTATTACATAAATATGATGATAATCAAGTAACGAGTGCTATCGAGTGCTTTACTATCGTCACGAATCACTTGTATATAGTTTTTCCTATTAAAATATTGTTGTTTTATTTTTTTTTTAAATATATATGGCCCATATTATCTAATATTTGCAGGCAAAGCTACACTCGCTCCACTAGAGTCTGGTGAGGAGGATGACGAGGAATTGGCAATGAGAGTCGAGGAGGACGCCCGCGGAGTGCGGTTGAAGCACGCCACGGCCAAATGGATTACGTCCAACGCGGAGAACACGCTTACCGATATGTCGCTCACGATCAAGCCCGGAAAGTAAGTTTGATAACGCAAAAACACTTATATATTGATATACAAAAACTATATACACAAACAGCATCTAAAATATTATTTGCAAAACAAAATAATACATGTTATAAATTTTACATCTATGCAAAATTTGAGTCAAGTTTTATTGATACTTTTGTTCTAGTATCTAATGTTTTTGTGTATCAATGACGTTAAGTCGTATATTTATGTTCAGGCTTCTTTCGTATTCACAGTTTTATAGCTTTTTTTTTCTTCTCTCTCTCTCTCTCTCTCTCTCTTTTTTCATGACAACTTTCAAATATAATATTCTCTTTAAAAAAATAAATTATAAAAAGGGTCCAATATCATCAATAATTTCAAAGCAACTTGAATCTAGTTGAGCAAAAAGCTCAATTTGAGCGTTACATACGCCATATGTACATTAGGTAAAAGGGATTATGAATTTTTTTATTTAGAAGAATTCAGAAGGAAAATAAATGGGAAAAGAAGGGGGGTAAGAATTGCCGAATCCGTCAATCCCAATATACTTGCCTACTTATTTAATGCTGGTTATGTGTATTAGACGGTGCAGCGAGAGCAGAGCAAGATGTTGTGATCAGTTCTTAAATATGTTTTGCCATAGATTTTAGTTTTTTTGACGCATTTTCTTGTTTTTTTTTGTCTTGCGTTGTCAATCTGGGGAATTGGATAGAATAGGTTTATTGGATAGGACGGGGTCTGGATAGGAGTGGGGAAAGCAAAGGGTAGACAAGGCCGTCGGGCATCCCGAATTGTCATTCGTACTTTATTTTATGCCCACCTTATAAAGTGCGGTTGTACATCCCCGGCCAGCGCTAGAAGTGCAGCAAAAGATGTCATGTGAAAGGATGTCATGCCCTACCACCTAGAATCTTTTTATTTCAGATTGATAGCAGTGATAGGCCCTGTGGGCGCCGGCAAGTCATCCCTTCTTCACGTGTTATTGCGAGAGTTGCCTTTGCAATCCGGCAGCTTGCACGTTGGGGGAACTGTGTCCTATGCCAGTCAGGAGCCTTGGTTGTTTGCTGGTAAGTAAACACTTAATGAAATTGAAACATTTCCAAATGCACTATGGCAAATGTAACTGTTTTTCAGCTTGTGTTTTTTTAAAGATTTTATTTAGTTTCACCTGTTACATTGCCCGTGCGAATGGAATCTTGCAAATTCAGTTTGTCCCACGTCTCGGTTTCCGATTGAGCTGGAATTTTTCCTACCTGTGTATAAGGCGTGATGCAATATTATGATGACATAGAGCTGATCTGATGCTGAATCTGGTAGGCTCGTGTGAGTCGTCTTGAAGAGCACTGTACGCCTATATAAGCTTGTTTAAAAATCCGTAAAGTTGTTAAATTTTATATGTCGAATATTCGCGTGTTAGAAATTACATTTTTTTATTTGTATTTATTTTATATAGAGAGAAAAGTTGGCAAACAAGCAGAAGATTCAGTTAATGTTAAGTGATCCTCTCGCCTATATACACAAACATTATCCGTACGGTTGCGAGTGTGCTGCCAACCAAGGAATTTCTATAGAATATTCGCGGTTAGTTTCTAGGGTAGGATTTGTTAGAAACATATTAAGGATTCGGAGCGGACAATGAGTACGGACAACATAACATCTTTTCAGAGCTTTTGCTGTATTTCTACGGCCGCGTAGTCCCTATGAAGGCATAAAATAAAGTATGCATGAGTTTTGGAGATGCCGGATGGCAAATCCTTGGCGAATGGCGAATCCTTAATCCCGCCCCATCCTATCCAATATACCTATTATATCCAATTTCTCAGGACGACAACACACTGGCAACTCTCAGGATGTTACGTGTGTCCGTGGGCGCTATTTGGAGGCTGTTATGCTTCTCCACAGAGATAATCTTCACCTGTTCTTGAAGTAAATTAAAAATACTAACCACAAGTAAAACATAAATCGCGTTTAAATTCAATGACGTTTTAATCGGCTGAACGGTGAATTTTTTCAATTTTATTAGTATGTAACATTTAGTCCTTGAAAATACCTACTTCTTTAAAATAGTCTATTTCCATATTTTTAAACCTCGAGGTTTACACAATACAAACGTTAGGTTTTTTAATATGAGTTGTAATTGTTATAATTTTAGTCATATCGTTGTATACAATTTCAGGTAGCGTCCGCCAGAATATACTGTTCGGCCAGCCAATGGATCGACCGAGGTACAACACGGTAGTGCGACGTTGTGCTTTGGATAGAGATTTTGCGCTGTTCCCGCATGGAGATAAGACAGTGGTCGGCGAGAGGGGAGTCAGTCTGAGTGGAGGTACGAAATGACGCTAATAATTTGCTAAATTCAAATATATAGATAAAGCGTGGACATGATGCCGGCAGCGAACAAATGGCAGCTGACGTAGTTCATTGACCCGAAAACGTGTACGTGCGCGCCGTGTCCGCTAGGATGCCCATGGCTTTCGGAAATAATCACTCAACTTTTGATAAAATGTACTCAGTGGTCAATGCATATTTACTTTTAATATTTCATTTATACTTTATATATGCTCATCACATATAACGCCCTTGAATATTGAAAGTGACTCATACTGTATATCATATATTATTCCTTTCATTTTATATTAGGTCAACGTGCCCGCATCTCCCTTGCGCGCGCAGTGTACAAACGGGCTGACATCTACCTGTTGGACGATCCATTATCCGCCGTAGACGCTCATGTAGGCCGTCACCTGTTCGAGTCCTGTGTCGTCGGATATCTAAGGAATACGACAAGGGTACTCGTAACACATCAGTTGCAGTTCCTGAGGGACGTTGATCAGGTATGCTTGGACAAAGACTATACTAAATTTATATATTGATATATAGACTTTGAATTTCTATATAAATTATGTACATATAATAAATTAAATCCGTATATAACTCGATAAATGGATTAAAAAATTAAATGCAATATCTGTTAATTTTTACTATTGATTCTTTATTGAACTTAATTTATTTAATTTTTAAGCGGTTATTTTTTATCATTATATAGACATGTTTTAATCTTATTTTAAATAGATTTAATTTACTGAAGTGTAAATTAAATCTATTTAAAATAAGATTTACTGTTAACATGTAGTTAGTAAGAATTTTGTAATTTAAAAAAGGAAAAATTTACAAAATTTGTACAGCGGTCTAATGTCATTAGAAATAATCATGTTTAAATATATAAAAGAAATCCATGATGGTAAATATGTTTAATAATACAACAGTTTTGTGATATTGTAATCGGTTTAACTAATTTTCTATCTGCTATTTTGCCAACAGAATCACAATGAAGGTTATAAGGTTGGTGAAAAGTAAATAGAAATAGAAATGCATGCATTTAGATGACATAATTCATCTCATTTAGATCAATGTAATTTAATTTATCCCTAAACCAACATTTGGTTTCGTCTTTCAATATAAATGTTGACTGAAGAGTGTTGGTTTTTCATTATTACATCTCCGTTACTGTTTTAAAAGAATTGATTATTTTAAGTTCGCATAGACTTTCTGCTCTAGAATTTCTACTTTATCACACATACAATGCATGCATGCAATTATTACTTTGTACAATCAATTATTAGATATTGATTTCTTTTGCACTAGCCATGCCCCGCCATTTAACTATTGATTGTTTTCTTAGGCTCAACATGATGTTATTTATCTAAAAGTATTTTTAAAAATTTAAGAAATACAATATCATAAGTTTTTTTACCTAACCAATTATTAAACAGTATAAGGTATGATAGGGTTGACATTTCTATGTAAACCCCTAAAAATTAGAGAATAAATAAAATATTAAACAGACTTTAGCTTTGTTATATTAGTGCAGACTCAATAAATAAAATATAAAGAAATCTTATTAATCCTGCAAAACATGTTCTAAAATATTTAATGTTTCTTCTTAATAAAAGTTGTCATAAACACTATCTTTCTTTGCTTAACTTGTCCTTTCAGCGGCTAACATTTTTTTTTATCCACAGATAATAATTCTGAAAAATGGTTCGATAGCTGCCGCTGGTGATTTTGAAACATTGAGTGCTTCTGGTCTAGATTTCGCGACTTTACTCGCCAAGGACGAGCCAGAGGAAGAGAAACCGAAGCCTGTGCCTGACACCTCGAATAATGATCTAGAAGATTCTGTGCTACAGGGCAGCTTTAGGAAACGGCAAATGAGTATACATTCAGTAAGTTTATGATTGTATTGTAACTTCATAATTTTTCTAAGATTATTAATATGTAACTTAATAGCTTTGTTTTTAGGTGTAATAACAATTTTTACTGCTACCTCTACTATCATGTCTGTTTTAAAGAAAACCTTTTTACTATTTATTAATTCTGTGCAACAATATTTTCTAAGTTAAGTGTAAAATAAATACAATATATCAAAATTATATAAAAAAAATAAAAATGATTATAATATTGGTTCAAGTTTGACCACTTCTTCGCAAAGCTACTTTATTATGCATGTACATCTTCCACACCACCTTACACTTCATAATCACATCGTATATATGGTATGGGATCTATGACCCGACGAACACTGTTTTGATATTAAAATTATTTCTAAGGTGGAAAAAAATAACTTATTGTAAGTGTGCGAGATGTGGTATATGAGTTAAAGAGGCATGGAGCGGTCTAATTGACCAGGATTAAAAATTATTGAATTACTCATGATTATTATAAAATAATTCATATTTTCAATATTGAAGATGGCTAACGGTCACCCTGTATATTTTTAATGGCCTTGTTTATTTGTGCAGGTGAGCTCCGTGGACAACTTAACGGGCGCGGCACCTCCCGAAGGCGGTCGCGAAGAGGCCGAAATGCGGTCCGCCGGCGCCGTATCGGGCGCTGTGTACGGCGCGTACCTACGGGCTAGTGGCCATCCGGTGTTAGTTGTTTTGATGCTGGCCGTCACTACAATGGCGCAGCTGTTGGGTTCCGCGTCCGATTGGTGGACCGGATACTGGTGGGTGATGTTTATTTTTCTTTCTAGGGTTCTGTACCCGAAAAGTAACCATCGGTCCTTATTACTAAGACTCTACTGTCCGCCAGTTTGTCTGTCTATCTATCAGCGGGCTGTATCTCGTGATGATTATTGGACAATTGAATTTTTGTATATGTGCATTGGCCGCTATAATAACAAATAAAATTAAAAATTAATGGGGTGCTCATATATGAAACTGAAAAAATAACCTAAACCCTTCGCGTGCCGATCCGATTACCATTTGACCAGTATTTTTGAAAATTGATTTTGTGCGAATTACATACAATGGATATTGCGAAATGATATTTTCGTGATTAACGATGAGAAACTGTACACTGCCATAGCTAAGGGAGCGTATTTTAATATATAACCTATATTTTTGTTACTTTTAAAAATGAATTTCCACAGGATTTGTAGTTAAGCAGCGTTTGCTTTTTATTTTTTTTAATTATGGTCTAGTGAAAATACTTAATAAAATGCAACGATTGTAAGCACTTTGTCTATTTGTGTAATGTTCATTATAGTTTTATTTTAATGGGCAAACTACAAAAATATTGAGAACCTCAGTCTGCCACCCGTCTTTTCGCGCTTAAAACTATACCGTACACAACATAGCGTAGATTATGTAAATGCATGCTCTTCTTACGTACCGTGGAGTTATAGTGATATTTCATACTCTTTCTCACTAATTTTGTGGCATTCTAAATTGAAAATGTTTATACATATGCATGAAATAATGACTTGACAATTATATAAAGCGGACAGTCTAATTAGTTAATAATATAATTAATAGTTTTTAATCGTATATCTGTTTTGTTATATATATACAAGATAACTGATGAGTAACCTTCAATATTCAAGGACGTTATATGTAGGGATCATATATATATTTCATCATATAAATATTATTAAAAAATATAGAATTACCACTGAGTTACATAATCTAAAGTTAAGAGAATTTTTATGCAAGTTATGTTCACCTAGCGGACACAGCGCGAACGGAGTAGTGGGGAGGTCAATGAACTGCGGCGTGCTCAGCTGAGTAGGCATCGCGCTGTACCGCCACACTTCATCTATTGGAAAATTTCGGCTAAAACTATGCCCTTATTTTTTAACACAAATATGATGGCAGTCGAGTACCAATTGCTTTCCTTCAATATCGAAGGTGATTCAACAGTCATCCTGTATATAGAATAAATATTAAACAATATCAATAATTTAATTTGGATTGTATAACGTACCATTATTTCATCGCAGGGTCAATTTAGAGGAGGCGTTGCCGTCGTCGTTCGTCCGAGCGCTGGACGCGGACAACTCGACAGCCTCGCCCATGACAATGGACAACATGACCACACCGTTTGTCGACAACGCTGTTTTCTCTTCGGGGCTCACGCGTTACGAATGCATATACATTTATACCGGTTTGTATATACATGTTACCTACGTGTCAGTAGATTTCTATGTTTTAGAATTATTTTTTTATTGTGTATATAAATCCAGCTTCAAACGGGTAGAACAGAAGTAGAACAGGTTATTGGCCTTCTTGAACAATGGAATTTGGGATACCCCAAAAAAAACTAGCGTATAATAAAGTATGATTGGCTAGTAAGGTTGCTAGGTGACATACATTTACCTTCTTATCTTTCCAAAAAATAACGCTCCTTGGTTTAATTCAATGTTGTGGGTATTCGATAAGTTTCTTTTAACCTTAAACCTTCGAGCTCGTTTACAATAACAAACAAAAGGCGTCCATGGGGATCTAAAGCCTGCGTCTTTGTCCTCAGCCACACACAACTGCAATATTTGTCAAATTCGCTTTTTTTAAGGAAAGGATGACAAACGAGCAGACGGTTCACCTCGAATGTTAAGTGATTCCGTCGCCCTTGGACACACAACCATCCGGTGAGTTGTTTGTGCGTTGTCCAACCTAGGAAATTAGAGAAAACAGGGTTAGTAGATAGGACGGGTCGGGAATATATTAAGTATTAGAAGGAGAAGAAGAGAGAAGGAATGGTCATCCGCCTACCCAGACCCCGTCATACATACTTTATTTTATGCCGACTTAGTGTAGGGCGGTGGTAATTCTCCGGGTGAGTATGACCGTACAAGTGCAGCAAAAGCTGTAAAAGGAACGCTTCTTTAATTTGCGTTTAAAAATTGACAGCCGCGAAGTACGCGCATTTCTTATTTACCCTATTTAACAAATGGGCAAATAAAGGAAAAATTTCATCCAGTATACTATAGCTATTTTTGCGAAACATGACAAATACGAATAACCAAATGAAGAGTCATTTATTGCTGCTACATCATTTTGATTTTTCTCATCTATTCAAACATACATCATACTAAGTACCATCTTTAATTAAATTTATACCTTATGCTTACTACATACGGCATTAATTCCCACAGCGATGGTAGTTGCACTGGTCGCCGTATCCCTGCTGCGCTCGTTCATGTTCTTCTCGATGGCGATGACCGCCTCCACGCGTCTCCACAACAACATGTTCGCCTCCATAACTCGTGCTCCGATGAGATTCTTCCACACCAATCCGTCCGGGAGGATATTGAATCGGTTCTCGAAGGACATGGGAGCGGTCGATGAAGTTTTGCCCTCGGCGCTACTGGATGTTTTACAGGTGAGATTAATATTTCGGTCAAGTCACGTTTTAAAACAAAATATTCTCTAATGTTTTGGCACCATAAGTTGTATTTTTAACGAAAGGAAGGCAAACGAGCGGACGGTTCACCTGATGATAAGCGATCCTATCGCCCATAAACACACTCAACATCCAGACAGTTGCAAGTGCGTTATCAACCGAGGAAATTGGATAAAATAGGTTTATCGGATAAGATGGGGTCGGGATTAAGGATTAGAGTGGGATTAGGAAGGGATAAGAGTGGGACAGAAAAGGGTAGACATGGCCATCCGGCATCCTCAAACGTCATGCATACTTTATTTTATGCTGACTTTATAAAGGGTGGCTGTACTTCCTCGAGCGAGCGCGGCCGTAGAAGTGCAGCAAAAGCTGTGAAAAGTTGTTATGCTCTACCACCTCTAATGATGCTAATATTTGTATGATGTTTGTAGCGCAAAAAACGACGATGCGTACACGTCGTTTATCTTATTGTGCTTAGAGTTGTGTGCAATAGTTTAAAAAAGACATTTATATTATTTGTGTCAAAGTTTTTCACATTGTGCTATTAACTAAATGAGGTTTAAAACATGTACGACAAATATTAACTACCTAAGTTAATAATTATTTTGTTCGTTTATAAAGACAGACACTAATTAGTGTACTAGGGCACTAATTAGTTTGCCTAGTCGTGCCTACTAGTAGCCGTCGTAAGCTGTCCGTGGTGTGACAGTAAAGAGATGGTAGGTGTTTTACGGGGCCCACTGTACTAAGTTACGCCTGAGCTCTTTCCGGTCGTTCTTCCGGACACACAAAAATGTATGCGATTTAACTTGAGCACTACAATATTCCCCCTGCAATGTGTAATCTGCAGCAGAAATTAAGCCTGTATGACTTATTTTATTAACCGACTTAAAAGGACGAAGGTTCTCAATTCGAATGTTTATATGTTTTTATTTTATGTACGTTCGCGCATATCTCCCCCATTTAAGAACCGATTTTGAAAACTCTTTTCTTTTCTTATAGTCCCATAAAATTTTCAGGAAAATCGGTTTGTTTTTTTTAAATATAAATAATAAAATTTAGAAATGTTCGCAACTTTGAACTGATTTTAAATTTTTTTTTTTAATTGACAGGGTACAACTTCTACAATGATTTTGCTTTTTAAAACAAACTACTAATGCGAATTTTATAAAAGAGACTTGTGGGACTCTTTTTTATAAAATTCGAATTAGTAGTTTGTTTTAAAATCAAAATAGCGTAGAAAATATGTTTCGAGAGAACACTTTGACAGACACAGGCATTTGATGTCGGTTTTTGTAATATTCTGTGAGAATAAACTTGTCTACTAAACGTTATTACAAACCAAAACCACTTTTTTTACAGATCGGCCTGTCCCTAATCGGTATCGTGTTACTAGTCGCCATAGTGAACTGGTGGCTGGTGATACCGACTCTGGCGATTGGAGTGATATTCTACGGCCTGCGAATCGTCTACTTGGCATCATCGCGTAGCATCAAGCGCCTCGAGGGTGTGAGTAAGTTATCTAGGGGCGTATGCCATTTTTTACTTTCAAGAATATTTTTAACTGTCTATTTCTTTTTACCTGCATGATAACTATGTTATTTCGTTTATGTCTAAATATACCTGCATGATACTGTGTTATCAGTAATGAAAAAAAAAAAAAAAGTGTGAGTTTACTTATGTACGCACGTAAGAAGTTATACTTCTAGCTTAATAAAATCTTTCTAAAACATTTATCTTTCGCGTTATCCTACGTTTGTAGAAAAAAATACATTAATAATAGAAAGCGCCATCTAGTGAAATATATTTAAAATACTAGTTAATGTTATAGACTCGATTTGATGTGACATTGTTATATTTCACATGTATGGCAGTGCTATACACTACATGACTAATGACGACATGACATGTTGACTAGCTAACTTCATACTGTAGTTCGATGTGTGCGAGCATCGTAAAAAATTACTCTCATCATTTTCCCCAAACACGCCAAAATAAGTATAACTTCAAAAATTTAAAAGTAAAGGACAATGCCCAGAAGCGGTACCAAAAAATCTCATGTATAGATCAAAATTCTGTAGTAATTATTTCCATAATTTATTATGATATTATGCTTCATGGATTTGATTTTGATATTAAGTATAAAAGTATGAATTTTGCTTTACATACGTGACGTTTAAATAATCTGTTATAGACATGCAGAATGCAATATAAACTAATCTCTATGAGTAGATTTTTCGATTTTATCAACTATCTACGAAACCCGGCACTTTTTCTTTACGCAAATAACTTTTGTAAGAGTTAATATAATGAGCACAGCCCTCGAAGAGTGATCCCATGCCCCGTTGGCTTGGGCTCGGCAGATAACGTTAACCCCATCGTAGCGCCAATAGACGGCGCTAATGTTCCGCTTGTATTAGGTTGATTGCAACGTGTATGTATATGAGAATGTAGTAGTTCGATCTTGACACATGTTCATTGCGGACTCCAAAAAGTATGGAGTCAGGAGGAAATAACTTTAAAAAAATGTATTCTTCCTCGCGTAAGAAGCGTTTAAACAGTTTGTTGCATCTACAAAGCAATAGTGCGGTAATAGTAGAGCACATAGTTAATTCCAGAATTACATTGTATCTTGATAAGTATAGTGTTCTATGTCGCTAATTATTATTTGTATCACTTCTGTGTTCTATAGTAGAAGATTCTCAACATGTCTACCAATATTCAAAGTTACTATTTCAAAATAAATTAAATATAAACCTCGTCTAAAGTCGTATATTTTTTGACAGCACGCAGTCCCGTATTCTCCCATTTGAACGCATCATTGCAAGGCATCACCACGATCCGTGCGTTTGGAGCCCAGGAGGCACTCATCAGGGAGTTCGACCACCACCAGGACTTGCACAGCTCCGCTTGGTGAGTCACTTTTTTAACAGACTTCAAAAAAAGACGGAGAATCTATATTGAGAATAATTAATATTGAGAATCTTTTAATCGCTGCCTTTACAGTAAGCCCTGACTGGCATATAAAAAGCGTTTACATACATAACTTCTACATATACAAAGACCCAGATCTAAAACAATTATTTTTTTTTCGGATAGGAGTTAAATCGCTCCTCATTTATCGGTTGAAGGGTAGAGAATACCTAACGATGTTTAGTCCGTTATTGTACCCTGTTGTGCATTTAGCATATAATAAATAAATAAAAAAATCAGAGTTTGGACTAGATATTAACAAGTTTGATATTTATTGTGGATTCCACAAAAAATGTTAAAACGCGTTTTATTTCTTTTTTTTGTGGACAATAACTACTTGCTGAGATTTGTCACGATGATATTTTTTGTCTACCAAATGCGTGGTGCATTCACTTTCCATTCAAATATGTCTTATTTGCAGGTACTTGTTTATTGCCAGCTCCCGTGCATTCGGGTTCTGGTTGGACCTGGTGTGCGTGGTTTACATTGCCATTGTAACACTCAGCTTTCTTGTATTCGATCAAGGTATGTTTATTTTTAAAGATCTATCTTAAACAATTATTGTTATTACTTGTAGGTGTCATTTTAAAATAATTAATGGAAAGTTTAAGTTTTTTTTTTAATTAAGAAGTCCTGGTACATCCGTACGTTCATTCTGCTATAGCCGATATCCCACCTTTTTATGTAATTTAAATAAATGTCACACTTGTCAATTTGAGTATTAAAGACAAAAATTGACATATTGGATGTTTATGTGTCATGTCAATGTAAACTGTAAAAATAGCATCGTAGTATGCGTAATGATTTTTTTAAATAAATTAAATGTATTCTATAGCATATTATGAAAAAAATATTAGGTTTTCGCACTCCTCTATAAATAATTTAGCTGTTCAAATTTCATACTCCTCCTGTTCTCTTATCTTAAATCTGTTCAATTATCTTAACAAGGTGTACAAAGTTTTGTGCTTCACGTTAATATAATAGTATTTGTAAATTTCAAATATACAGGATAAGTGGTGAGCCACCTTCAATATTCGAGAATGTTTTATCTGGGGATCACATATAAAGAGTAAACGCGATATTAAAAGCAATTATTAATTGAACAATGATTGAATATTTACGAAAGCCATGGGTATCCTAGCGGACACTATTTTCGGGTCAATGAACTGCGCCAGCTGGCCATTCGTTTGCTGCTGGCATCATATCCACGCTTCATCTATTTGAATGAAAATTTGGGCTAAAACCATTCCCCTCATTTTTTTTATTTAAAAATAACAACAGAGTACCGAGTGCTCTTCTTTAATATCCTATGTGGCTCAACCTGTATAATTCCAG
>JAOCPS010817125.1:0-10116 GCA_025505425.1 Graphium colonna
AAACCGCGATAAAATCCGTAAAGTTGTTTAATTTAAAATGTCAAATATTCGCGTAAGTCTTAGAAATAATATTGCGAAAATCTGGTAATTTTTGTTGTTGTCTATCTATTTATTACATTATTTATTAAATGTCGTAGAAAAAAGGTTGGTTATTTGCGGAGAAATAAGGTCACAGGAGAACTTACTTCGTTTTTTGAATCGGTTGAAATTATGCACTAACAAGTCAACAATAAAATATAGTTTAAAAAGCTTGATATGGGATATGCTTATCAAATTATTGTAATGTTATCGGCCCCTGAAAAGTCTGCAAAGTTTAAATAAATCTGTCCGCGGAAAATGGATCAAAATAGTGTACAAAGGAGTCGGTTACAAACAAGCAAACAAACATACAGGCGAAGCTAATAAAAGTGTGTTAAAATTGTAATAAACACCCTGTTCAAACCTTGATCATGAAATCTTACAAGACTTTCATTGTTTAAGGATTTTAAACTTAACATAGCCATGAGACATTAGAGGATAAGCTGAATGGTAAAATATTATTACATTTTCATCTGAACAATACCTACGTGCCCAGATTTATAATGGTACAATAGTTAAAAGTGGCTGACTTTTTATGTAAGAATCGGTTACGTTACTCTAAAACTTGTATTAATATAACGGCAATTCCAAACATAATACGTGAACGGTTCCTTTGGCAAATGCTTATAATCAAAACTAAGCATACTGTTTTGAATACAATCAATTTATATTACAGATAATCCATTACTTCACTGTAAACATAATAAATTGAGGAACAAATTTGGTACTCAAACTGCACTATTAATTATATAAACCTAAGCTATGTTATAATTTACAATCGCATCTTCTATATCTATACTAAAATTATTAAGTTGGAGAGTTTGTTTGATCTCACAAAATGCAAATTGTGACGTAATTCATGTAAGTCGTTCTAAACTAGAAAGCTTAATTATTCACTTTATGTGCATTGCATCTATATGTCACTATGTAAGTAATTGAATAACAGTACATAGCGTCGCTTGAATCTTGACATTCTTAGTATTGCCAGACTGCCTTTTCAATTTTGCAAGTGTGCGCTGTTCAGTATAGTCTTTTTCTATATAAAGGATGCCAAACGAGCAGACAGTCACCTGATGTCAAGTGTTCCCGTCGCCTATAGTTACATACAACATCCGGATAGTCGCGTATGTGTTGTCAACTCGGGAAACTGGGTAAAACAGATTTACTGAACATGACTTAGGGACATTCAAAAATAGAACCTACTTCTAAAGGCAGGCAACGCTATTGTGACTCTTCAGGTGTTGGGGGAGTCCATGAAGCCATAGAGAACTTTATAAATGTATAGTTTAAAACAAACCAAATCCAGCAGCAACCAATAGATCAGAGATCACAAAAAAATTGCTTCGTGCGAAAATTTTATCTAATCAAGCCCGAACTATGCGTATTTTATAAATCTTTTGTAGATCAGTTCTCCCACACATAATAACTTAACATCAACAGAAAATATCGAATAACCATCGAATTAGGGGCCCGTAACAGAAACTGCTAAGCTTAAATTAGTTTTATTTAACAAAAGTTATATATCAAAGTATAAGCTTTAAATTGTTTCAACAATACAATAATCAAGTTATATTTCAAACTTGTGTACATCGCGATATAGGGATCAGATTTTGACGTGCTAGCTGTTAGGCAAATTGAAAGGTCCGATTTGCCTATCGGCTTAGGGCCTGCGAGGGGTCGCGGATTACAAATTGTTATATCGAAAGTTGGGTTAGGCAGTTTGTTTTATTGGCAGGTGGGGTCTGTTGGCGTAAGGCATTAGTTCAAACGTCGTTTTAAGCCTAACAATGTTGTAACGTTTCATAATTGGACGTGGAATCAAGTGGGATAGATGTTTGCTTCATGTATGTGTTGAGTTGACCCCTTTTATTGTAACTAGGTTTATTGTTTTTGAAGTGAAAACTTCTTTAGCGACGTTCAGAACTTTTTGGGGTGGGTAAAAAATGTTAAACCCGCGTCAGGGACGTGGCCTCATCGAAAATTCGTAAGACGGAGTTCTGAAGTGTTACATTTTAAAGTAATATAAATTGTCATATTTGTGTATGATATAAAAAAATTAAATAAAACCCTCCTGACCGAATTACGCTGACGGTGGCCAATTTGCTCAGAGACCAGCTAACTGGACTGACTTTTTACGTGCCCATCTAACGCATAGATCATCTTTCATATCAGGCATTCGGGTCATGAGCCTGCATTGCAACCAAGAAGCAACTAAACAGTTATCCTCCGCGGATTCGAACTCACGACGTCCAGTTTACAATCAAGGGTCAATACCACTAGGCTACGGTCGTGTACGATAGCGCAATAAGTGAATATTCTATTTTATAATACATAAATATAATTATAATAGATGTAATTATATAATATTGTATTTTTTTATGTTCTTGTTTTCACTTCTACCGGCACTCCCGTAGTGCAAATCGGTGTTTTTCCAAAAAGAATGTTGTGATATTAACTGTGCTAAGTTTGTTATCGATACCTGTATGTAACGAGCAAGCGGATCACCTGATGGTAAGTGATCACTGCCGCCCATGGACTCCTGCAACACCAGAGGGATTACAAGAGCGTTGCCGGCCTTTAAGGTAGGAATATGCTTTTTTTTTTGAAGGTCCCTAATTCGTTACGGTCCGAAAATACCGCTGGCGACAATTGGTTCCACAGGGGTGTCGTGCGTGGCAGAAAATGACGTCGAATACGCACTGTGGTGGACTGCCAAACATCAAGGTGGAATTGATGGTATTATAATGGTATATTAAAATCATTTAGTTATTTCATAACTCACTATTTAGAACAACTATCACTGATGTTTCAAGTGGATAAGAAGGTTTTTTTTTACTTCTTTTTAACAAAACAATTGTTTAAAAACACCTTGTATAAAGAAATCTTAAGCAATACTACCTTTTACAAAAGCAAGTTTTCGTTAAAGACCAGCAAACCGTCGTATGTGGGTTCGATGCCCGGCAACTTGGTCCCTGGTCCAAGCATGCGTGATATAGAGCAACATGTTTACGGGTTATATGGCGCCGTAATACTTCATTTCCATACGCGACACCTTAGCAAGTTATGGACCTTAATTATAAGGGCAATGGTTACTATAAAAATGTTGGTGACAGGCCTTAGTAAAGAACATATTGAGGTTAAACAAGATTATGAAAGTGTTGATAATTAAATATTAACACATTAACGGAAAGTCGGTTTAAAAGTGTCTTTTAACGAATGAAAATATTAACAAGATATATAAATATACTAGCAGACCCGCTCACGGGTTCTTGTGGCTAAGGCACACTTTAATTTTTATTAAGTAAACCATTAAATACATTAAAATTATTATTCACGCACAAAGACGCGGATACGTTATAGCCACTATGAAAAGCCACCGGATTGGGATTTTTTGAACTTGAGGTCAAAATTGAAAACGATTGTTAAATTTTTTTTTAAATATTATTATAATAATATTTATATTTTGTTAATTTTTTTTTTAAATATTATTATAATATATCTTATTATTATATTAATATATAATTTTCTGCTACGCGCATTGTAGAGGTTAGAATTTTGTGGCATTTGACTGAAAGTAACAATTTAAGCTGTTAAAATAAATATAGCTTAAATTAACTAAGAAACAAGAGTTTATAGCGCATTAAATAAAAAAGTTAAAAATAATTTTATATTAATATTATTGTGAAAAAGTGTAGGGCCCCTTTGTGACATGTTATTCGTATCTATATCGATGTTTTTCTTTGTCATATAATAAACAAATCATTTGGAATAAAAATATTTATTGAACTGAGATACAAACTATCCTATGTTCCAAGTTGTAAACTACAGAGAGTGTGAAGATTTTATTAAAATCGATTCCGTAGTTTAGGAGTCCGTCGCGGACAAACAACGTGCCACGTAATTTTATGTATAAAGATGGAGGGCGCATGTTCTTGCGGCAAAACTTCGCAAAATCCACACCCGATTACGGCTGAATCTTGGAAAGGACTTAGAGTAAGCGGGCACTATTATTCGTGCCCTTTCGCGTCCCGCGGATCTTTGTCTCCGGCGTGAATGGGCAGGAAATTAAGGCATTCAATAGCTTTTGTCTGTGCCCATAAATTCTTCTGCCACCGCCACGAATTGGCTCAATATGCCCATTGTACCTTCAGACCTTCAAGGTGGTTCGGGCAATTAAAGGGACTATTGTCTGACATGATTAATTCGAGCAATTAACGCCGTCAACATGTTATACATAACCTGGAGGTGGAGTAAGGTGGAATGTATTATACTGCTAATGTCAAATTCCTTGGAGGTTGCGTTTGTTTAGCTAGATATGCCCCGTGGTATCGGTCGTATGTATTTTTTTTAAATATTCTGACACGGGAGTTTTAGAGACATAAATCACACATATACAAAAACCCATATCGGAGGCAATAATTTGTAGGTTGTATAAATACTTGCTGCGGGTGGGAAACGAACCCACGACCTGATGCAAACCGGTCATCTCATACAACAAACGAGTAGACGGTTCACCTGATGGTAGATAGAATTGGATAGAATAGGTTTATTAGATAGGATGAGGTCGGGATTAATGATTTGGATGGAACAGGAGTGAGAAAGAAAAGGGTAGACGTGGCCATCCGGCTTCGCAAAAAGCTATGCATACCTTATTTTTTGCCGACATTACAAGGGCCGAAGGTAGATATATCGTTTTCGATTTTCTTCTAATAATATAATGTATTCCAAATAAGCCACGTCTCCTGCTTCCTCCTAGCCTTTTCCCAAGTTACTTGGGGTGGGCTTTTAATCCATCCAAATATTACGTGAATTTCAGTTTTTACGCGGAGCGACTGGCATCCGACCTTCGCAACCCAAAGGGATAATCTGAATTCGAAGGGTGGATTAGTTGTCAGGATATTTGAAGGCACTGACATCCTAAAACGACCGCCAAAGATGTTTTTGGCAACCGGGACCGACTTTTTACATGCCCATCCGACGCATGGATCATCTTTCTTCATCGGAAAGCGACGAGAAAGCATGGTGTTCACTAAGTTCTCATGCTGTGGTACACCTAGTTCTGCCTGTTTGTGGTCTACGTAGGTTAGAGCTAGTTTCCTCGAAATGTTCGGAGACCTCTTTGTAATGCCGACAGCGACTCACCGACAGTCCTGGCTGTATCGCGCTGACTCCGGCCGGTTTCCAGCATGGTGAGAATTTTGGTGCCTTCTTCAGGTGTAAGCGACATGATTACAGGTTGAGTAATAAATATTAAATACTATCAATATGGTCTATATACCCACTTAAATTATTGATTAGAAACAAAAAAAAATCAAATGCATATTTTCATTCCGTAGTTTCATTTTGGAAAGTCTCCCTATTTCAAATTAATTTTTTTTTATGACATAATCTTTATTTAAGGAGTATTTCATTAATACCTTATTTAAAATAATAGTTAATTTTCTACTAAACACAATTTAGTTCATTAAGTTAGCAGTCTTAATTTACGAAATTTTAAGATTTGTATGTGAACCGGGTTCATTGCTCTTGATTTTAATTTGATAATAAACACAAGAAAAGGCGAGTTTAAACTATATACACTTTTAAAGTAGCTGTGATTTAAATGAAAATCAACGTCTACTACACTAGATTATAATTTTATCACATTCTCCAATATACGTGGATCAGTTTGTTGACATTTTTCCACTATCCGTGAAATAGGTATAAAATTTAAACATGCCTGTGTTATTGAACATGTTTACATTTAATATATGATATATTTCTTTATATATTTAATACCATTCGTTCAGACATTGCAAAACAGTGATATTAAACGTTATATATAAAATTATTAAATTATTGTTGTGTTAGTTTTACAATTACTTCCTTAATTACATCCTAGCCTATCTTATTGAGATAATACGACGAAAAGATATTTATTTTCATTAAAAATAACATCACATAAAAGTAGAAAAATAACTTGCACTACTATGTTTAAAGATTATACGTTAACGATATCTGCATGTATAGTTCAATTCTATAACATAGCTAAATGTTTTTATTACGATATTTAGTTTAATTGTATAGGACCTATAGATACCATTTTGTAGTTTATTTATGTTTAATATTGCTTCCATTACTAAAAATTTAGTCCTGATAAAGTCGATAGTTCTTCCATCAAAGTGTGCCATTGACTCGGATCACCAAGCAAACGGCAGGTTCACTAATATGAATGCCAGAATGATGTATGGAAAGCAAAAACCAAATTAAAGGGGTCTTCTATATCCGTCAAGGAATTCCTGACTAGAACTAGACAGGCAGTCTTGACAAAAGCGCGCCTTTATTTTGCAATGCGTTCTGTTTGGACGCAGGGCGGCGTTATACGTATAAAAACTTCTTGTGGTAGCAAATATAACGTAACCACGGAGGAAGAGTTTATCTCAATCATGAATAAATCCGAAGGCTGCTGGAAAGTCATCCAGTAAAGATACCTCAGGTGATGGCAAGGCCTAAAATAAAATAAATTTATAATATTTCTTTTCCGTCAATCTATAAACAGTTAATTTACATCAGTCTTTTATATTTCATATATTTATATTTCCTTAAAATTTAACTTTTAATGTTTTGTTTCCCTTAAAAATTGTAATTCTGAAATGTTTTAATATTTCCTTTGCTTGCTGTCGTTATACCCTTTTTATTTGTCATAAATTATAGTTGACTTTTTAAATACATTTTATTGAGTCTTCAGAATTTATTAGTTTATGTTTAAATGTTTGTGATTCTGAAAAACTAGTATCTGACGTTTGGTGAACTTTACATAGATAACATGAACAGCTATGGTTGAGTCCCACTTTAATGTTTAATGCTGGAGATAATCCGAAATACATTGCAGCGCTACAATTATAGTAAAAAGAATTATAAGTAACCGTTGATTGTATGTAATATTTGTATTTAGGCGGTTTTTTTACATCTTTTTTATTTTGTTTTATTTACCTTTGATATTTTTTAGAAATTTGTTTATATTTGGTACTGTTTTTTTTATTACATCAATATTTGATTATTTTTTAGATTGTGCTCGTCTGTGCTGGCGGGTGGTACGGAGATTATTACGTTACTAATAATTGCTGCGCACTTTTATTTTTAGTTTTGCTTTTTATATATAATATTTTATATCTATATTTTTAAATTATGAATAGAATTCAATAAGTTATTAAATATTGTTTATATATTATATATTAATTTATCATGTCTTATATTTCTGACGATGATTTATTCTTTTCTACTAACGAATCTATAGCTTCTATCTATCAGTAAGTTATTAGTATCAGTAAGTTGCGTATATCTAACTTTGCCAGCTCAATTGGTATAGATAATTTAAACTAACATTTCATTACCTCTTCTTTCATAGATCATCAAACGATCAGTGAATCTATTTCTTACTTAAATAGATTGACACGTCCTTATATTGATTCATTCCACTTTTGTTCAATAACTTCTGACGAGGTCATAAAAGCTATCCTTGATATCAAGTCCAATGCAGTTGGATGCGATAGTGTCAGTCGATGCATGATATCCCCAATCCTGGAATACCTTCTCCCAGTCATTACCCATTTCATTAACTTTTCTTTACATAATGGATCTTTCCCCACCATATGGCGTAAAGCACTTATCCGTCCAATTTCAAAGTATTCCAATCCTGTTGCTCTTGCTTATTACAGACCTATCTCGATTTTGCCCTTCCTTTCCAAGGTACTTGAATCTTGCGTTCATAAGCAATTTCTCGTTTCATTTTTTCAAACAATTTAATAAGCCCTTTACAATCTGGATTAAGACTTGGTCACAGTGCCACCACTGCCCTCCTTAAAGTGACTGGCAATATAGAGCTGGAATGGAAAAAGCTAATGTTACAGTTCTGGTTGTAATCGATTTTTCAAATGCTTTTAATACCGTCAGTCACGATATCCTGCTTGCAATCCTTTCTCATTTCATAATTTCTGACGAAGTGCTGGAATGGTTTTCTTCTTATCTTCGTGGGCAACAACAGTCTGTGATTGTAGATGAATCATCATCTAGATGGCCCAATCTTATTACTGGAGTCCCACAAGGTGGTATTCTTTCTCCACTGTTACTCTCTAGTTTTATAAATCTTATCACAATCGAACTTCACTGCGCGTATCATCTTTACGCCGATGACCTATAACTTTATGCCCAAGATACTGTAGAAAGGCTACCAGAAACAATTATTGAGATTAATAACATAGATATACTAAAATAAGAAACATATACATAAATATATACATACACATTATATAAATGCACTTATATATACATACATACATATATCCATATATCGACTTACATAAGCGGGTATGATAAAGTACATTAACATTTGCCATATATGTTTCCGTAAGTGTTTAGCAAAAATAGATGGATCAAACATTTAAGTGAGCCCTTATTTCAGGCCCTACGGACATCTTCTGGCAAAGAGTTTCAAAGCACGGAAGTGTAGCCTGTACGGTGAAAAAGTTACTGAAGAAGCTAGTTTTATGTTCGGGAATACTAATCTTCGAATGAGATAAAGAGCGTAGGTTTTTTTCATTATTCAATGAAACATATTGAAAAAAAATTATAAGAAACTCACAAACAGAGCAATCTGATCTTTTAATTTGGGTTTATTTTCCCAAGTCATTGACTTAGTTTACTTTGGACTCTTTAGCAAAACCATGGAAAAGAATTGATTTCCTTCTATTGTACATATTTATTGCATCAATCCCATTTATGCAATCCTCGATACACTGCTGCAAAAACCCAACAAGGATGTAACAAGCTCCTTAAATGAATAAAATTCATCACATAGCTGTATAATATTTGGATTAGGTGGATTACAGCCTTTAACCGATCTTCAAAATCCTTCATCTTCTGGGCTACACTTCCTTCAACTTTATCATGCATATGTTGCAAATCAGATAAGTTTGTCATTGTAGTGAAGAAAATGAGAAAAATTACCAGCATAGATGAAAATTTCAATTATTTGTTTTAGTATATTGCTGTTGGTAGGACAATGTAACAATTTTTAAATAAAATGGATTAATTATACACTCATATTTATGTATTTTACTTTTTAAACCTCAATCTTTACCACTAATCAAAATTAATTTTTACTTCAAACACTACAAAATATAATATTTAACATAAAAACAGTTAGAGCAAAATCAAAACAGTTATTCAAAATAGTTGTTAAATTACCTACACCTACTCACGACTCTTTTATAAAATATAAAACTTTTAATGTTCCCATTGGTATATTATTTATACATACATTATGTATGCGTAATATATGTATATGTACACCTTTTAATGATAGTAGATAATAAAAAAAATAATTTTTTCCTTTAATAGTTTGGCGACTTACATTTAGTAACATATTAATCTAAAAGCCGTTAGTTACCTGAGGAGAATTTTAAAGCGAGTAATTTAGCCACGCGTACAATAATGCAGTAACATTAATGCGCATACAGTTAACTTATATCTTCAATTATTTTTATAAGTGGCTTGGTACAGGATATCATCTGTTACGTAAATGCACTGGTAAACCTAATAAAAGATTTCGCTTTTTCGTATTTCGGCATTATGTTCGTTTCATTGCAACATTTCATTGCAAATAGTATTACAGTTCTATATGAAAACCAGTAATAAAAACGATATATTCTTTCTATAAAGACCTTCAAACGATAAATGAGATTGTTTAAATCTACCATATGATGTCACATCAAACTAATTGCAATCCATACGTAAGTGTAATCCAGAAAACCGCAAAGAACTGATACGGTTAAATTTTATGATAAAGCTATAAAACAAGATTAAATTATGAATTTTATTTGACAATGTTTCGCTTTCAAAAACAGCTTATGCATAGCGCACCTTACCGACCCAAACTCTTAAAAAGGATTATTCCATCAGTGTTGATCAATTGCTGGGGGCGTTGAGAGCCTGACTAGAATCGGGTCAATGCTTTACGCTGTGTGGTTTTCCTGTGCCCCGAGGCAAGGGCGAACTAAT
>JAOCPS010817236.1:0-10116 GCA_025505425.1 Graphium colonna
GTGGTACTTCCCCGGACGAGCGTGGCTGTAAAAGTGCAGCAAAAGCTGTGAAAGGATGTTATGCTCTACCACCTTTCTCCGAATCCTTAATATAACCCTAAACCTTCCTACTCGATCACTAGTTCTATCCGATTTCCAATACTGGCAAGGCAGACGCAACTCTTTGGATGTTGTATGTATCCATGGACGACGGAGTAACTTAGCGTCTGGTGTACTGTGTGTGTACAGCTCTCTTCTAACTTTCTCTACAAAATAGCTTTTTTATAATATACATGGCAAACAACGTGTTTCGACAATATATAAACAAATGTTTATGTTCATTGGAATTTTTACATATGTCTATAAGGTTCGAAAAAGCAGAGGCATAGTGTTATAGACCGATATCAAAAAAAAAATAGTAGAACATAAAAAGAATACTTGTAACTCGGGATGTCGCCGTGGATTCCTCATCTCATGGTACAATGGCAACACTAAGAACATCCTCAACGCCTCGGCGTCCGGTGGGGACGGTTTCATCTTCTTTATGATGTTCTCGGTGAGGTGACCGAAAATCTAAAAAGGGAATACAAAATTAATATAATTAATATAATTTTTGTGTATTAAAAACAAAATATTGCCGATGATGGTAGGTAAAAGTACCTTAGCTATCCGTTAATCTCAAACACCAACGGTATTAATTTTAGCCAAACCTAATACGGGGCAGTGGTATTTTTCCTTCAATACAAATCGAAAGCGCTGGGGCATCTGACCTACGCAACGACATGGAATAAACAGTACTCGAAGGATGTATATGTAGTAAGGATGGATTGCTTAATTTTTTTTTAATGGAGAGAAGAACAAACGAGCAGACGGTGCACCTTATGTTAAGCGATCCCGTCGCCCATAGATACACGCAACATCCGGAGAGTCGCGAGTGCGTTGCCAATCTGGGAAATTGGATAGAATAAGTTTAATAGATAGGATGAGGTCGGCATTAACGATTTGGAGGGGAAAAAGAAAAGGGTAGACATGGCCAACCAGCATCCCTAAAAATTGTGCATACTTTATTGTATGCCGACTTTATAGCGGTGGTACTTCCCCGGGAGAGCGCGGCCGTAAAAATGCAACAAAAGCTGTGAAAAGATGTCATGCTCAACCACCTGATTGGCGATTTAGTGGATTTTTGGCGACAACAAAAGGCATTAAAAACTCCTATCTTATTATTTATGACTTATATGTCATTATTTCAACTCACAAGGTTTTTTATAGACGAGTTCTCGAACCGGCTGATAAGTGCGAAAGCCTCTTCGACCTTTTTGAGATCGATGCCGGGCACTTTGGTGTTGCAGCCAAAATGGCCGGCCTCGCCGATCAGGAAGGATCCGTTTAGGCAAGCCAGCGATCCGAAAGCAGTCTCCAAGTAGGCCATTAGATCCTGTAAATTAAAAAGATCCTTTATACGGAGCACAGAAGTGGAACTTCTATGACAAATTCTATTTTAAAGCCTAGCGCATGCGCACGAACTCTATTCAAGAACACTCTTAGGTGCTTGTTCTTTTTTATTATCTTTGAATTTTATTTTTATTTACCTTGGAATTTTATTTTCACCGTGAGTAAATGATTTTTACTTCACAATATTAAAAAAAATATTCCATCATCTATGAAATACATTTTAATGCAGTGTTACACGTCCAGTAAATTAGAAGTTTATAATATTAATCACTTTTCACAAATTGACGTATCCAACGAATAATTCTAGAAATTATGTTTACTATTTACGAAAATATAGTATTGACATGTTCAAATTTGCGCGTATGTAGGCACGCGCTTGAGAGCGTTAATATTTATTTTTACATAATTTGAATTATCCACAAGTTTATTTTCACAATAGATTACGAAAACATGACTTCAAATTTACTTTTGAACATATCTTCGTCGTTATTTTGATTTTAAAAACAAAGTACTAACCCGAATTTTATAAAAATTCCATTGTGGAACTGTACCCTATGAGAAAAAAATATTATTTCAAAACGGTTCATAAGTTGCGGTGATATGCGCGAACATTTCTAAATTTTGATATCTTTATTTATAAAATAAAGTAATGATCCGATTTCTTTTAATTTATGGGACTATTTATGAAGAATACTCCATCATATAAAATAATAATTTTTGAAATTGGTTCACAAATGACGGAGATATGCGCAAGAACACATAAAATCAAGTTTGTTATTTTAATTTAAAAAACTACTGAACCGATTTTCCTACAATACGAAAAAATAATTTTTAGAATCGGTTCATAAATGGCGGAAATATACGGGAACGTAGATAAAAAAAATCAAATTTAGAACCTTTCTCCTTTTCTGAAGTCGGTTAAAAATATATCATATATTTACGGTCTCTACGTAAACTATCGAAACTGAAAAGTTCCTCATTTACAGTAGAGAGATTCTAAGTTTAGATAGATTTTTATCGAGAATTTGATTGCGAGAAGAATTTTTTTCTGCTACATATGGTAAAATATACAGAATTTTAAATCTTTATTTCTTCTTGCCAACGGTACAATAAAATGAAAATGTAATTTTTTCAATTTCGATGTTATACGTAAACACAGTCAATGATGATAAAATCAACTTACTTGGTTCACCGACTCGTCATCTTTGAACATCTCACAGGCTGCAAGTCGGGGCAAGCTCAGCGTCAGTATTTGCTTCTTGGCGTCGGGCACTCGGAAGTCGACGGAGCTGCGGTCGTGGGCGACCACGAGGAAGCTGTGGTCGCCGCCCGCGAACACCTTGATGGGGCCGCTGAAGGTCTCTGGCGTGAACTGGGGACAAGCGGAGCGACGCGGACTTATTTACCAACATTTTTAATATAATACAAAAAAAAATCATTAAAATTACCCACGTACAGACGGATTAAACAGACTGATTTGTGAGTCACCTTCATTATTCAAAGACGTTATATGTGGAGATCATATATTAAGTATAAATGTAATATGAAAAGTAAATATTCATTGACCACTGAGTAAATGTAATCGAAAGTTTAGTAATTATTTACATGTCATATGCATCCTAGCGGACACAGCGCGTGCCGTTTTCGGGACAATGAAATGCGCCAGCTGACCATCTGTTCGCCGCTGGCATCGTGTCCGTGATTTATTGAAAATTTGTTCGAAAACTATGCCCCTAATTTTATTACATAAATATGATGATGATCGAGTACCGAGTGCTCCCCTTTAATATCGTAGGTGACTCGCCAATCATCCTGTATAAATAAACACGATGATAAATATACATAGGTCAATGAAATAAGACCATTCATATATAATAAAAATTGTACAAAAACAACATATTCTACTATAATGTAAGCTACATGTTGGATATTTCATACTAAATTTGTTGCATAGATATTAAAACTACAGAGGAAACAAGGTAAAAATATGAAGAATAAGGAAAACAAAATAAATGTCTAATCTAGCACTAATCTATGCGGTTGAACTTAATACACGGTTAGAAAGGGTCCGTCATATTTGATGAATATTTTTTTTGTAAAACAAATTTTATGAGCACTACATTATACTTACAATCTACAATAACACGTGAGTAAAAGAAACAAAGTGCTTCAGAACATTTGGAAAAAAGAAAATTACCTAAAAAAAAGTATAATGTTTAGAAAAGAAATGCCAAATTTTAGATATCATGTGAACAATAAATTACCATGATAGCAACTAAAACGGTTTAGTACATACACTTTAGAGATATGGTAAGACAGTTGTAAGCAAATGACAATCATAACGTAAATACATCCATTGACTCATTTGGCTATTTAAAAGTATAATTAATGTTAAAATATCAACATGGTAAATGGAGTGTTCATGAAAATTTCCGAATTCAAGAGTTCTAAAGCCGAAGCCAAAGGCAGATAAAAGCCTACCAAAAAATAGGGACAAAAATAATCAGGTGTCTCGCATCCCCAGGACACACAATAAAAAAAAAACTTTGTTATACCATGTCAATAATTGATACTTGATATAAGTATCAATTTTTTGTGCATGTCTATTCCATATATTTTGAACTTGATTTATAAATATGGTATATTTTATGAATTCGTAACATAATGTACATTATTCAGTTATTCAATAATTTTAATATTCTTATTCAGTATTAAAAAAATATTTAAACTATAATATTATTCATAACATTTTTATTTTTCCCCGCAAAGAACGGTATTGTAACGTTTTTGCAAAAGATTAGTTACAATTGTCTCTGTGAACCTTATGTCTATTTCTATAAACACTAAAGATTTGATGGTTTATTTGTGCATCTGTTAGTAAGTGTAATAAAAAGCCATAAAATGGTATGGACCAGCATTAATAAGGACATTAAACTAGTGGAGAAGAGAATTTAAATTAAAATTTAAAGCACACAAGAGCTTTTTCGAACATTGAAATCATAAAAATTGTCATAATTCTAAGGAAAGACTGAAAATGCAACTTATAGCCCATGTTTTAAGTTCAACAACAACAATAACCGATTCAAAAGATACAAACAAAAACAATAATTAAATAATAAACATTATAAAAAAAATATCGAATTTATACCCTAATAATATACATAAAAAAGTATTTATTAAAATGAATAAATGGAAGTAACTCAACGTTATTTTTAGAGAACCGCGCGGCGCCTTGATTATGGGAAGTCCTAGCCCTCTCGACCTTTGCTTTCTTCTTGGGCTACGGAGATGATACCAATCCGTTAGTAATCATTCACTTCATTCACTAGTTAAATTACAGCATGGTTGCCTATTATATAAATTCATTCCAATTTCAATATCAAGCAGCCCTGAATCATGCTTTTTATAATAATTTTCTCAATTGATGATTTCATTTAAACAAAAACCAAATAAAAAAATTATAATTTTTATTCAAATAATTGTAATATCATGTCCGCAACAAAAAGAAAGTAAAAAAAATTTACTATTTGATATAATATATTATGGGGATATTAAGCCACATTTAATGATTCCAATAGATCATAACTAAATTATCTTTCTTACTTATTCCCATAAGAAATCAAAAGATAAAAATAATATTTCTATATTGTGCTTTTCTTTGATAGAGGGAGATAAGAATAAGGGATAAAAGATATTATGTATGTAGGAGTTATTGTCTCATTGAATGAAATGATTGTTTTTTATCAAACTATATTCTGGAGTTAATTATTCATTTACATTGATATACAAAAAAAACTAGATACACAGTTTTGAACACGGGTATCAATGTAAACAGCTGTCCAGTTCAATTGTCTTGCATGCAAGATATAAAGTTGTTTTTCAATGACACTATAAAAAAAATGTTGGCCTTATTATAAGTTCAAACTATTGTGTTATAAAAGCGTTTAACAAACATAAATCGCACAAAAACAAATACCCAGATTCGAAACAACTATTTTGTAACTCGCACAAATATTTGCTCCGTGTGGGAATCGAACCCACGAACTGCGACGCCGCAGCCAATGTCTTAGTCACTGAGCCAACCGTTCATCGAATCATTGCCAGCTTTGTGGAGGAAACACCATTGTATCCTCACAAGACAAACATAGTTTATTTAAATCGACTTTGTGTGAGACCATAGTGCCTCCCAGGTTGAGCAAACTAATGAGTCTAGCTAGAAATATATGTGAAATATTTTAATCTACCACTTCATATATCATATCCCACAGTAAAATCTAAAACTATTGACAAGTTTGCTTAAATAATAAAAAAATAATATAATGCAAGATACTTATACCAACTATCGTTCAAGCCCAGAGCAGAAAGAATTTCGGACAATGATCTTAGTCACTATTGCCAGGAATCGAAAATATTTGATACAGATACAGATAAGTGTTTCAGAACATTTTGAAAAAAGAAAATTACCTAAAAAAAAGTATAATGTTTGGAAAAGAAATGCTAAATTTTAGATATCATATGAACAATAAATTACCATAATAGCAACTAAAACGGTTTAGTACATACACTTTAGAGATATGGTAAGACAGTTGTATGCAAATGACAAAGATAAGTAGCAAGGGTCAATGTCCAAAATTCTTTCTGATATGCAACTGCATTATAGAAGCTAGATTTGATTGGTGCGCTTAAATGATATATAAGTAATGAATAATTGATATTACTAGTGCAAATGATGAAACGGCAATGATGACATTAAGGCATTCAAGTTATTATTCACCTTACTTTTTCCTTCATATTCAGTCTGCTTAAAAAACAAGAAATAATTATAATATTTTATAAAAATTGTACAATATTAATATAACATTATCGCAAGCACATGATAGGCATTAATTATGAGATTATGATCATGGAGTTTAAGCCAAATTGAGGGGAGTAAAATTTATGTATAAAAGATTGTAGAAATATATTTTATTATGGTTATTATGGTTTATAAAATTTTGATCCTGTAGACATTCAATGTTTGTTACACATGTTTATGTTGCTCATCATTTGACCTTAAAAAATATTACATAACCTAAAAAATTGTATGGTAATGAATATTCATGTTTAGCAACCTATTTATGTTTCAATTTTTTAAGTACTAATGAAAAATTAACAGATTTTCATCTTTACCTTTATTTTCTAAGATCAGAACTAACCATAAACAATGTATTATACTTCAAGACTTTCCCAAAATATTATGGAGTCCTGTGAAAGTAATTTATTGGAAAATACAAAACAGACATATGTGACATATTTTCAAATATAAGCATATAGTCTTTTTCAGTTACAGGGACACAAAAGAGTCTGTTGTGGCCTAACTTTAAACTTTTTTGCATCCTAAAAACTAATCAACAAAAGTCTGGTGTTATGAAAATTAATCAACAGAAATTTTCTTTAATACTGAGACTTTATTGCATTATGTAACTTACATGTGGTTGACATATTAATAGAATAAACCCCTAAAGCTTAAAATAAATATGGACATAACATAGTCATGGTAAATGACATATGACATTAAGTCATCCGTTTGTAAATTTAAAAAAATTGTAAATAAATAAAACAGGCAATACTTACCGGCGAATCGTCGTTCGAATCGTTGGGTGCGAAGGACACGGGCGTCGGCACCAGTGCAAAGGCCATGTGGGGGCACCCCAACTGGCCCCTGGCGCCGTACCCGCAGGCCAAGATTCGGTCCCCGACGCGGCACAGCACGTGGCGACGGCCGCACGCCACTTGCGTCACCGTGCTCCCCATGAGCTCCATTACCTGGAGATGTTTTTAAACATGTTTAGCAAGCTAAGCTACACAAAGGATAATGCCCAAACCTAATACCAAGAATTCTCTTTCATCAAGATCAAAATTATATAGTAATTATTTTCATAATTTTTTAACACTTTTGGCTTTATGGGTTTGACTTTAAGCATGGAATTTAAAGTATAAAAGTATGAATTTTGCTTTACCTACATGACATTTGCGCAATCTGTCATAGTGATGTAGAATGCAAAAGAAGCTATTTTCTATGAATAAATTTTTCAAATTTATCAAATATCTCTAAAACACGTGGTTTTCTTACGAGAATAACTTCTGTAGTAGTTATTATAACAAGTTTAGTCTCCAAAAAAACATGTTTGAACTTGATACAACTTGGTACGGTTTGCCATATAAAAATGAGCATTGTCCTTTGTTATGCAAAGATATAAAGGATCTTATTAAATCTCTCCTTTTAGACGTTTTTTCAGCAGTTCAACAAACTTGATACACTATCAATTAATATGCAATATTCTCATTTATCATCTATATACAAGAATCCAAGATACATTATTACCATTTCCAAAGCATCTGAATTGAAATTTTTATCCCATGTTCAATTTGAAAAACAACATGTCAAAATATCCTGCATTTAAGATTAAAATAAAAAAAAAATAATCTGATAACTTAACCTTAATATGAAATAAGAATCATTTTGTTTATTAAATTTGTTCGAGACTGTGTATGTTGGGATTTTTTGTATATAAATTATTAAAAAAAAGAAGTTTTTATTGACCTTATACCCTTTTTAATCGTAAAAAGTTTACCATTTCAATAGGTCAACATGTAGCAAACCTAAGTAGCAATTAAATTTCTCCAGTATTGTGAAATAGAGTCAGTATTGTAAAATAATAACTACCATATATTTTAAGAACAATAAAAAATATATTTATTATATTAACCCAGGCAGTTTGGACTGCTTGTACTTGCATAAATGTATAATAAAATTGATAACAAACTAAGAAACCACATGTTTCAAATGGACTCATGTAAAATCTTTAAACATATTTTATGTTTAAAGATTTTGCATGAGTCCATTTTCAATTAAACAAAAAAATTCTGTACAGTATTCTATTCCTGTATAAAAAATTGAATCTTGAAGTAAATTCCATTTCACTGTCTTAGTTTCATACATGTTTATATAATAACTAAGCAAATATTAAATTAACCTTTTTAGGAACCAATTCATCCTTGGTTGTCCCATGGCCAGTTTGACCATATTCACCCGAGCCACATGTGAATACACCTCCATCCAGTGTCAGAAATGCGGTAAAATCTTCACCGCATGATATATGGCAAACCTGCAAAAGCATTACATTAAATTAAAAAGTGATAAATTTGCAATTTTATTGTCTATTGATGATAACAATTAACAAATTAATTTCTGAACATCTTACTACACTTTTACTTAAGAATGTTTTTCTTTCATACTTTTACTAAAAGTACATCAAAAGAGGAGGGGGTTCTTAAATCAACTGTATATATATCTCCATAAGTTATAAACCGAATTTAAAAATAATTATATAAACTTATTATTACTGCAAAATATGAATATCTGAACATTCACTTCTAAATTGTTTGAAGATTGTTTCTCAATTTGTAAGAAAAATAATTGCTTAGAAATATAATAAATATAATTAAATAAAAAAATAAGGTTCTTAAGTTAAAGCAACACATTTATTAGAGAGTTGTGAGGTTATTTTTTAAATTACATTTAATATTAGAATGTCACCGACAATATT
Source organism: Graphium colonna (assembly GCA_025505425.1). NCBI lineage: Eukaryota > Metazoa > Arthropoda > Insecta > Lepidoptera > Papilionidae > Graphium > Graphium colonna. The sequence goes on from JAOCPS010817236.1 coordinate 9,021, forward strand.
TTTTTCTATTAAAGTTAATTAAAATGTCAACTACATATTAACTTAATTTTGGCAGATTTATATATTTTACACTAGCATGATATTAGATAGCTTGTGTTATAATGATGCATAAATAATTATGGAATTTCTTATAGCAAGCACATGATTATATTTATATATACAAGCTGAGTCACCAACAGTATTAAAGAAGAACACTTGGGACTAGATTGTCATCACATTTAGGTTATAAAATTAGGGGCATATTTTTTTCCGAAACTTCCAACAAATAAATTATTTGTACCCACTACGACATAGCTCCATCAGCTGATTGCATCGACGTTTTAATTGACAGGCAGTGCTACCAGAATGAGGGCAGCGTTTAAAAAAAATCCCTTTTTTGTTTATAAATAGTCCATTCGTGGAATTGCATGCACTTATCTAGTTCAGTTGCGATATAGAAAACTATTGTTGTGGCTTACGATGTCTGAATCTGATAATGACTCTAATGATAAACCAAATACTAGTGTTAGAACGAAACGAAAAAAATGTAGTGGAAATTACAAACAGAATATGAAACTTCATTACGAACTAAAATAACAGCGCAAGTAGACAGAAGTTAATTATTTGACAAAACTGAAATGTAAAAGTTTAATTAAATAGAACAATTAAAATTCCCGTTTCAAACAAAAATTCCTTTTTGTGCTTTCAATGTACACAAATAAATAAAAATGTTTAATTAAAATTTACAGACTTTGAAAACGAGCCGGAGAAGTTTCCTTTGTTTTTTAGCAAACGTGTTTTCAAAACTTTTCAATATTTTGTTTAATTTATTAAAGTCTATACCTACATAACACGTGTTACATAAACATTACGAGTATTCTTTTAATTACTAGTTTACTTTTATTAAACTCTATCAAATAGCCATGTTGTATTAGAAAATATTTGCCTGTTTGTATTTTTGTGAAAAGTAGAAACTTTTATTGAACTTAAATTTATTTAAATATTTTTTTTATTTGTTTTTAAATCATAACAAATTAAATATTTAACGTAGATCAGTATTTCTTAACTATAAATAACTTTATTTTCTTTTCATTAAATCAATATACATTCACTTTGT
>JAOCPS010817345.1:0-10116 GCA_025505425.1 Graphium colonna
GGGGCGATTGGTCGATAGTGTGCCGTCTATTCGATATCGAAAAGAGCGATTCAACAGGTAGGCTCGTAAGGTGTGTATGAGCCTGTCTGGCACAACCTTGGAGAGTGTACAGCTTGTAGATCAAACTATCATATTTATCGCGTTATTTATAGCGTCCCAAAGTTGCCTAGTATCGTTCCTCGCTTGGTTTAATTTATTTCTGTGATACTCCGTTAGTGTTTAACCGATTTTCTTTGTTTCTTTTATTAAAGTCGCCTTTAAATATTGATGTTGAGTTGATATTGAGGAATATTCAATGATAACTGTCCCCACAGAATTATCATTACCTTTTAAGCAGAAAATATTTTTTATATCCGTCTCTTAAACAGGTTCGCAGATGATGTTGCTGATACTTTTGACAGAGTTGGCAAGCGTTTCGTTGTATTCATGGGTAGAAGTCGGGAGATTTTTTTATTTCAATAGTTGCTGCTTTTAGCGTTTTAATTGTTTTATGATTTTGGGTAGAGGTAGATTTTAAATTATTATATAAAAATGACGCAGGTTTTCTAATTTCATCATTCTGTGAACTAATAATAGAATTTTGAGACGTTATTTCGTTTATAGCGGACTGAAGGCTGTCTATTTTTTCATCTTGGAGAGCCTGGTTTGACACAAGTTCGGAAACTGTTTCCTTCACATCCGTCATAATATTTTCCATTCGATCGAAATCATTATTACGCTTTCGTTTTCTATGTGTAATGTTTTCGCTAGTAGGACTAGATAGTGGTTTTGTTTCAGACTTATGATATGCGGCTGGGTTGTTATTGGGTGGTGAGCGCCGAATCATGTTTAATTAACTAAATAAAAATGAACACTTTCATATAGTTATTAAAAATTTGAGGTGAAGTGATGACGTAGCTGCCTACTTGCCTGGATAATATGCGCAATGGTTCGCACGTCAAACATCAGATGAGTAAAAAAAGTTCGCAACCGTCTACCGCAGTCTTCGGAAATTTCCGTGTACCAGCACTCCCGAGCGTCGGTTGCGCTGTGCTTGCACGTCGCACAGCAGGACCGTTGACTAAGTTATGTGTTTGAATTCAAAGCCGATTTTGCCTCTTTGTTTCTTCGTCGTAGGTTTTGATTCTACCGCTTAATGTGCACACTGATTAGTCTATAGAATAGATTGTCCGATTGTTTACACTAGTCAATGAAGTTTCGGTAAGAAAACAAAACTTTTACTACTTAATGAGATTTTATAGAACGGAGTGCAATCGATAGTCTAGTTACTCTTGGTTACCCGTGGAGGGAGTGAGAATGGAAGGAGGTGGCAAAAGAATGCCCCAGTTCAGAAGTGGGAACAGCATTTCATGCGTTATGGGACTCGCGCGTTGTAATGCTGTATGCAGTGGAACTGTTTGGATTACTGCCTGATCAAACCCTTAATATAAAAATAAAATTAGAGTCCTACTATTTAACCATTAATATCATGTTGTATTTTTACCAACGTTAAAAGCTTATAACTTTTTAGATAAAAAGAATAAAATGAATACAGTGAAGAAATTATCATCGAATCATTGTATAGATATAGTATGGATATTGATCTCAGTCAGCAAAGCAAAAACAGCACTAATCGGAAGAATCTTTCGTATCATTTGTAATTTTGTAGCTTTAATGAAGCAGAACATTACTTTTTCCCATTGTTTCACTTTGGTATATCATATGGCTTAAACCGAACATTCACATCCTTTTATAATGTAAGCATAAATAGGTACAAGAAATTTAAATGAATATTTGTGAACTAGCAACACCTAAAATTTATTGCAATAGAACTATATAATGTTTTAAAATTAATTGCATATGATCAAATTTTATAACTCAATGATTCTTGTTAATAATGAAAAGTAAAACGATGCCCATATAATAAGATGTACATGTAAATTATACATCTAAAAATATCCGAAACCAATATTTGTAGGTCATACAAATATTACCTATTTTAAAACTATGCCAATCAAAAATATACAGTAAAAAAATAATGGCAGTAAAATATAACATTTTCCTTATACTATTCCATCGCGCCATTTTCCCAGAGTAAAGTTATCATAGAAATGGATGGAATTAAAGGCTTTAAAATGTAAATATAAGAAGTAAGTAAGAGACTTGAGTTTAATATACGTAATGTCCTTTTAGTTTTTAAATTCGATTTAAATTTTACAAATTTTTAAATTCCTCAGTGTTCATTGGCATGGACAAGAAAAACAACATAGTTAAAACGTTGTTTAGTGAAAATTATTCCAAAACCGTAAAAAATTGCTATAAAATAAATATTTTAGTATATTTCATTTTCGCTAACAGGATGCAGTATATATCATTTTTAAATGTGTAGTCCATATTTATACTAAACTGTGTAAATCTTCTTAGTTAAAAATATACAGATAGAGTTATATAATATTTATGATATCTTATAGTTTTAAGAGGTTAAAAAGATTTTTACACCGCAATTTAATTCCTTAAAAGCAAAAAAATATATGTAATTGCTAACTAAAAAAAATTATATATATTTCCTGAGTGATGTCCAATACGTGGCATGTTGCAATTTATATAATTCCAATCTCAGATTAAAGAACAAACAGTATCACTGTCTTTTGTAACTGTTAAAATTAATATTACTTTTTTAAAATTATTTTTAGATGGTATAATTTTTGGTAATATTTTTTTAATTTAACGAAAAGGAAAGATATAACGTAAAGGGAAAAAGCAGAGAGCTATACATGGCAGAGCCATGTGGAAGTAGCAAGAGTTATCAAGAGGCAGAAACAGAGAAGAAGACCAGAAGAGATACAGCATTGTAGATGTATGTATTCTATATGAAATCTGGTAACACAAATAATATTGCTTACTTTTACATACATATTATACCAATGAAGATAGTTGTTAGATATTTTACAGTTATAACATTGGTGTTTAAACCTATACAAAAATATTAAAAAGAAATTTCTATTCTATGTTGATAGTTGAATACAACTTTTATAAAAATAGTCGGTACTCAGTCAGTCGGTCAGATGTTGAAAACTCGGAAGAAAAATTAGTGGGAAAGTAGAGTATATTTTATGCCCGTTTTTTGTAGAGGGCGATGGTACGTAGGGTATGGCGAGTAAACAGAATGTTGTGAGTATTATCATCACCTGTAAAATTATTTTTCATTGTATTTTTAATCAAACTTTTACGCCTTTACCTAGAATTGCAACCTTGAAAAAGAAAAATAAAATTCCCAAAGTAACGTGATCTCTAAGTCAAAAACGGTTGTCACTATAACAAATGTGAATGTGAGTGCTTTATAAAACAAATGAGCCATATTTTTTCTGGTTTGTCAGTAACAGGTTTTTACACCCAAAATTTCAAAATGGACGCTGCGGTTCAATGGGACTTAAATCTGATTTATGTGCCAACATGATAAATAACTGGACACACTTTTGACGTTCAAATGTACAGATATTTAAGTTTAACGACTAATTAAATGCACTGGAAAAAAATTAATGTTTTTTTTTTCTTTCTCATTGTAAAAATGCAACAAAAATTTGGGCCTTTATACTGAAACATCTACCATACGATGAGCGTTTTAATATATTACGTAATTAATAACCTCCCATGGCAGGAAAGTAAACATCGTTTGATCTTTCTCCTGTCGTGTCGGATGTTCATCTCATTGAGCGATAAGAATATTTTGTGCAATAATATCTTATGCGCAGTTGGCTCACCTTAAAGTATATTTATTGGCTGTTGTTGCCGAAATTCAGTCAGGAGAACATTATTACTAGTAATATGTAATGGATTAGGTAAACCTATTTTTAATTGTTACATTAGGTTGTTACCTAAGTAAGCGTAAGCGTAAGTTAAGTTAAGTTAAGTATTGTTACCTAGGCGTCATTTTTACGCTTAAATGTAAGCTAATAAATTGATCATTGTAATATGAATATTTAGGGCAACAATAATAATAAATCATTATTGATGCAGGTTTTCTAATATACTAGTACCGAGTTCAGCCATAAGTTCTCTTACAAATGTAAATGCATTTTTTTATGAAATTATGTAATATTACTAAAATTTATACCTCCATATTTATTAAAGTCGCAGCAAAAATAAAAAATATTCTTCGAAATGGCCTCCTTTGGCTTTATAAAGTCCAGCTATATCACAAAAATCTAGTATTGTGACTTCTGATAAGACGCACCGTATTTTGCCGAATTCTGGCTTTAACAGCATTAAAGGCCTTATTAGTTCTAACAGCGTAGGAACAGCGGAGAAACTTTTGTCAATAGCTTTCAAAAATACACTGTTAATAGTATGATATACGATCGGCCTATATGTTAATTCTGCCAATATAGTATTCGTGTGTCAAATTTCATATAAATCTAAAAATTAATACGTGCGTAACGCAGTAACAGACATGTAATTTTTTACATTAATAATAATGTTTGGTGCTCCTTGCGGATGTACCGACGCTATTTTTTTCTTTGAATCATCTAAATTTGTTTTCATGTTCTGTATAATTATGCTATTTGATTGTTGCTGGGGCTGCCTCGCTTTTGTAGTGCATCAGGGATGTTTTCTGAAGAGCGTGTCGACTGCTTTCATGCTGCAATGAGAAAAAGAGGCGCATCCCTGGTCCGCAGGATGCGGCAGCACCAACATCATTATTGACATGATAGCCTGCAGGCTTGATTGCAGGTAAACTAATGATTGCCTAAAGTTACACGTGTCGATGAATAAATGTAATGAGTGTATAAGAAAATATTTGAATAATTAAATCGTTAACAACATAGTCTAAGTGTCATACTAAAGATATTATGTGTTATAAATTTGAAATAAAAGATTTATTATTATTATAATATTATGCTCTATCACCTTAACCCCTGCTATTGTGAAATAAATAAATAATAAAATTAATTTAATAGTACCTTAAATTAAAGTCTTATGTATTTTTATTAGGGACTTGTCTTGTGTATTGTTATCATCATCATCATCGTCTTAAGATCTATCCCGGCTTCTGCCAGGGTCTGCTTCTTTTGCATTTTTATAATAATCAGTTAGTAGAGAATCCGAGCTGTTTAGTCGATGAAATTTTTGTTATCGAATTTAGTGTGCTGTAAAATACATCGCTAGTGTGTTTGCTAAAATATCCTGGTCAGACTTTACTTTTTTTAAAAATTGAAACTCCTTCACGGTATTAAAGTAAAACTCATTCAGCTGTGAAATTAAATGAGCAAACTTCAAAACTTCAACCTAAATTTCATTTAATTTACATAATGAACGCGACATTTGATTTTCGAGAACAATGAAACGTTGTTTCGAATAGGCTTTGAAAGAAAAGCTATACTTGTAATAGTATTTCGATTTTGGATCTCATTTAAATTTAGCCTATACTATGCGCGATATTGCAGGAACCAAACGCGTTAGTTCAAAGAGCAAATTTGTATTATTTCGGAAGCGAGAAAGCTTTATAATGTGAAAGTCTTGTTTTTATTTGCATATGATTTTTAAGCAATATATAAAAAGGAGGAAGTCCTCAATTCGAACATTTCTTTTTTTTAGGTGTGTTTGCGTAGATCTCCTATAAATAAATATCATATATGTAGACTATTTTTCTTGTTCCATAAAAAATTTTACAATCTTCCAGAGAAACTGATTCTGTGGTATATCTATAAAGTAATGAAAATAATATGGCAAATTTAAAGGGCGTTTGAAGACCGTGTTTTGAAACTTTCCTTAAAATAAAAAATGTGTATTTATAAAAAAAATATCAGTACACGTTATAAATCTGATCGAGGAATCGGGCGTGATTTGCTAATATAAGATTAACTGAAAGCTTAGTAGCTCTTACACACCATCTTTAGAAGAGCTAGGGTAGTTGAATTCACATCTTAAGTAAGTTCTCACTTGACTGTAAAAAATTGTCAATGACAAGCATAAAGCCAGCTTTTATATAAAAAATATTTTTGATACTTTACATATACAAATTTTCCTATTGGCATGACTCGAACCGTCTTCAGTGGCCTAAACAGGACTTTCGAGTAGTCGTTTGGATCCGGGAGTGAAACGAAATCGGCATTTCTTTGGCTACTTCTACTAAACAGCTTACTTAACCGCAAAACAGTCGAATAATGCCTAAATTGGTTTAAGCTAGGAATGTCTACAGAGACTCACGTGCTTCTAAGACTTGTCCAACACTTTTAACCGTGTTCCATATAAAATGTGCGAAAAGCTACGGCGACAGTGTATTCCCGAATTCGTTTCAATACAAGCACACTGGTATAGCAATAAAGATACTGTACGATGAGTTGGTTTTTTTGTCTGAACCATATAAAACGGATTGCGAGCTGCAGCCAAAACGACTTGGTAAAGATAGGAAGTGCAGAGTGCTGGCGGTGAGAGTTAATATTTTAGCACACCGGTCCTAAATTCTTAATGGGGCTACATTGTCAGGCCTTAATATTGTTACAGCAGAGTGATTACATTAGTCTATTGTTGACTCTAATAATGAAATGTTGTATCATTATGAACATCTAAAGATAGCGCAAGTGAAACTCAAACAAAATCATACCTTCATACTACTACCGCTACTAGGATTCGATACATAGGCAAAATTACGAACGCATTATGCTTGGCTAACGTACGCAATAGAGTATGAAATTACCTACAACAGAAATAACCGAGCCTGATAAACCTGTCGAGTTTGCTTTGGCTTGCTTCGTGGAAACTTATTTAACTTTCACAAGCGTTTCGTCATAGTTACGGCATCATTAGGACCGCATATTTGGACAGACGAGATTAATTGCCACTGAATATCATCTCCCAGCCCAGAGAACGTTTCCGTTTTATATATAAATAGTTTGAAATATTTACTGAATGCTATATGTGCCAATATTGATAATATATCTCATCTTGGCAAATAACTCTATGTATGCCTGTAAATACGTATCTATATATATTTTTAAGCGACTCATACGATCTCGTCTGATCAGCACATGTTTTTATCGCTTTTTTTTGCGGGTATAGTGAATTACATGAATTCGCCAATTGTAATTGTACAAAATTAGAAATAATCTATAATCGTTGACCAAAAATATCCCTTTTTGTATTTCAATAAAAAAGGAGATAAAATTTAAAAGTATTTAGAAGTTTTATAAAATAAATCTGTGTCACGATGTCATCTATGTCGATTCATTATCTAGTATTTTTTATTTATTTAATATTTTTTTTATCATAAAAAGCAGATCATTAGTCTAACGATAAAAGCAATCATTATAATTTTATTATCATCAACATCATTGTTATATTTTATTCTCCTGCGAAAAAAACTACCTAAGTATAGATGGTCTATAATAGCATAACCTTCTCCTTTATGAAATTCCATGGTGACTGAGCGTATGAGAGAGATACGAATGGATTGGTACTTTTTCAACTGTGACTAATATAATATTGCTAATGACGACCCGGGGAAGTGGTATTATCCACTCGCGTATAGTGGCATATATCAAACCGACCATTAGACGTGACTGCTCTGCAAATCGCATATATTGGATCAAGATTAATTATTTAGGGATGTCACCTATCACGGTAAACTGATGTGAATGAAATAAAACCAAATCACAAGTTTTAAATCAATGGCGTGAATTGTTGTCTTTTTTTGCTTTTGACGTTATAACACCCTGTATGTTAATCTAGCTAATAAACTCTGTGTGTCAATTTTCTTTCTGTTTTTACGTGATGGAGCAATAAACATCCAAATACACTCATATTTTCTTTCATTCATTTACTTACTTTATTTTACATTATTAGAGACAAAGAGAAACATTATTAAAAATAATATATTCAACAAACAACGAAAATGTTTAAACTGTTCTCTTAAAAAATTTCACTGTGAACATATTTGGTACCATATGATTTTTTGTACGTTTTTTGACCGAAAGCAACGATAATCGATAATTGGGTGCACAATTATCCAGTTATTGAAAACATTTATGTAAAGAAAAATATTTAATATAAGCAATCATAAACAGTCATATTTATATACATTAAAACCTACAAATGGCAAAATAATACGTTAGAAATGTATTATTATATAATTTGGTCTAAGACTATAAATTTAACCATTAACTCTCAGCTAGGACCCAACATTTTCACACGGAATTTATAAGAGAACAAGAGAACATATCAACACTATTAAGCGTTTTACACTTAAGGTTACAACATTCTAAAAAGAGACGCAAGTTAATCGCTGTTTGTGCTGGCTGTTGGATTGATATCTGTCGACTGCAATGTTAATTTAGACCCATCGTGCGAGTGTATAATTTAGTATTCAGCTTACAAACTATCTGGGTTATTTATTACATGTGAAATATTGTTTCTTTAGCGTAAATGGCATTTTACCTAATATATATCATATAGAATAAACTTCTAACTGTGTGTACATTTATAACCAGCTGTTTCTTGCGGTTTTACGCGTGTAAGTTTTTTTTGTTTTTTAAAGTCTCGTTTTTAGTGAGCGAATACATTTTGAGTGATAACTGAATATTTAAACTAATTTTCAAGATAATTATTCTATTTACAACAATTGACATTACGTTGTTAAAATAACTGCAGTTTTGGTTTTGATTTGTGTTGTAATATGAATTTAAGTAACTAAATATATAACAAATTTACTTAAAAAAGATAAGTGGGTAGTTGTAAGATCAACATTTAAAAGTTTTTGCCTTATTTTTATTTTGATTTAAATTAGGAAAACACAGTTTCTTAAAGACTTGATGAATTTTAATAATCATTGATACAAGATACCTACCAGTGAGTGTTTTTATTTTATTCCAACAACAAATATAATATCCAATATTTTTGTGCCACTTTTATCACAATATTTTAGTACAGTATATAAATAAAAGTTTTATACTATGGAGGCTACACTAAAAAACACATTATCGGAATTAATGGAAATTTGGAACATGTGAAAAGAATGAAAAGTTTTGAGGAAGAATTGAAGCAATCCTCTGGTTCACAAGCTAGCACTATTATCATAGCCACAGAGTATAGTGATTTTAAGTATTTCGTGATTCAAGCTTTATGCAGCTTACAAAAACAAGTTGAATTTCTTGCTCATGCTGTCGATCTGCTGAGAGGCCGCAAAAAGATTCTACTTTTCCATAGAATACCAGAATCCCCAAAGGAGAATACTACATCTGTGATGTCTTAGGTGTTGCAATCTCGCTTGAATCTCGGTGATTGTTCCTCCGGTGATATAAAGCGTTGTCACAGAATCGGCCGGCCAACTGGACCCCACAAACCTCAACCGATCTGAGTGAAATTCCATGACATGGTACTGCGTGACAAGATATGGTTCTCGAAGTCAAAACTTAAGGGTTCTGGCATTACTGCGTCATAATTTTTAATGAGAACCAGACACGTAGCATTTATGGCGGCTCGTGAAAAATTCGAACTATCGAACTGCTGGACAACAGAGGGCTGTATCTACATCTTAGGACCTGATGGTTCGCGTCATCGTGCCACAAATATAAGTGAAGTCCACAAAATCCAAGTCCAGCCATCAACATCAAAGCCAGCCAGTATTTCGAAGGCCACTGCAGCGAAAACTAGGCGATGTATAGCCAAAACATATTTTTTCTGCTTCCTAATGTATATTTTTACATAAATTTTTAATACCTTATTCGGAAATCTTTAAAATTATAAAACTACTTTTTTTAACTTTTTTTTCACTTTATAGTTGAAGACAAGCTTATCGATTTGTAAACATTTGATAAAACTGACAACGCACTGTCAATGTCAAGTTCGTTTAGTGGCGTCATGATGTAACGATACGTTAATTTTTATGGTGAAGTTTATGTAATTTTTTTTATTGTTTGATTTTCTTTGTCTTTAACGTTTTGTGTTTTTCATTGTTCATTTTATAGATATATTAGTCGTGGAGTTGCCATATATCTACGAGACTACTTACCTTACTCTATAGTAGATATATAACTTCAACCTCCACCACCCAATGCTGGTGTGCATCTTTTTATCGAGGTGGAGCTAAAGCATATTAAAATATTGCTTGGTGTATATTATAGGCCTTCTCTTCGTATTGAC
>JAOCPS010817455.1:0-10115 GCA_025505425.1 Graphium colonna
TTGCCAGTAGGCAGTATGCGAAGGTTTAATGTCCTCCAGGAATTTATCCCAGGAGTCATCGCGAAAAATTTTTATTTTTTCCTTCTCTTCTGTTTGCAGATGTCGAAGGCGGGACCTATTAGTTTCTGAGCGATATCTGGCGTAAATACGCATAGCCTTGTTTTTGTCTTGTCAAAAAAAAAAATTGTCGGATATCATCTGGGAGGCGTGAATGTTGGTCGCCAGATACTACAACCGTCCTTTCCGAGTCTCCGACAGTCGATAGGATTTCTGAATTGAGAGTTGCAATCGCTTGATCTACATGGTCTAGCGTTGCAATCTCTGTTGGAAAATTAGCAATTTTCTGAGGGTCCAAGGCCTCAAGTTTGACGTCGAGGCGATGCCAGTCTACGGCGGTTTTGGTCTGAGGGACCTCTTCGCTGGTCTGGCCCAGTTTTAAAATGGCCGGCCTGTGGTCCGACTCTAATGCATGGATTGTCTCTATCGATTGAATATCGAGCGAGACATCCTTTACGATGGCTATATCCAAGATATCAGGAGAGTGAAGCTCTTGTTCTGGGAACCTAGCCTACTAGGTCACCCCTAGGTGACGGGGGCTATTATGGTTAAATTAAGTTCCCCCTCGAGCCTGTGTAGGGTTCGACCTCTAGGATTTTCGTGGGTTGAATTCCAAGCTCCGTGTTTGCTGTTCAGATCTCCAGTGAGAACAACGGATGGTCCTAGGCTCAACAATGATTCTAAGTCTGTTTAAGTATAGGTTTTGTCGGCGAGAGATACACTGATACAAGTACAAGTGGCCTGTGGCCGGTTAGTGCAATTCTGCAAGCCGACGCCTCTATGTGGGTAAGTTCGGAGACTTAGTTCGGAATTGGGCAGCACATGAGATTCCTCTTAAAATATATTATCGTTCCGCCAAGTTGACCCGAGAGTCTGTCGTGGCGGATGATGTTATAATTGGCGATCTTGGGATCGCCTTGGCTTGGTTTTAAGAACGTCTGTTGTACCAAAAAAATATCTACATTATGCTCGCTCAGGAACTGAGCGATTTCTGCCTTTTGTATTCTTATGTCGTTTGCGTTATAGTACGAAACAACTGGAGCCTGCGGTTTTTCCCTACTATTATTTGTGTGATGCATTTTGTTCCCACGAGTTAGTTAAGAATTATTTTTACGCGACGCGTTAGATTATTGTAATCATACGTTTTAAGAAACGTATGATTACAATTTGAAATTTATTTTTTATATGAATATTACTGGGCGTATCCTTAACTTTTCATCAAATCACCGCGTTTTTTACTTGACTTCAATATTTGACCAGAATATTCATTCTATTTACGAAAAATATCATAGATTGTATTGAGCGATCATTCTTAAATTGTAATGTTTATATTAAAATATTTAAAAGATTTTAAACACTGTTTTTTAAATAAAAAAAAAATTCGAATTTTAACGGCGTATAATTTCAATTTTATCATCCAAAGTTTCGATCCCTTTACAGCATTCATGGGTAGAACTGAGATGTTTGATGTCACTTTTCAGTCCTACATACCGTCAGCTTGAATAATAATGTTTTGTTCGATCTACGCAGTAACTACTTTAGGTCTTGCAGTGTTGTGCTTATTTCTTGAGTTGGTTTTATTTATGATGGAATCTATATTTTACTTTGTATGTTTATTCGTTTATCACCCCCGAACGCAAAAAAGGGTGTCAATAGTTTAAACTCTATATGTACCTGACTATGGCATCGATTTGGATTCGGTTTTCGTTATTTGAAAATACGTTTTCTAGTATTGGTTCAGAGCCTTATATGGAGATCAGATAAGTCAATCCAAAGATATTGTTACAATTAAAGATATTATACATTTAACGTATTTATTAAACGTGTTTTTAACAAATCAAATCAAATAAGCTTTATAGCTTATATATAAAAGTTAATTCTATCCTGTATATGATACTATAGATCTAATAATGGTTGACATTTTATTCGGAACTGTTTTATTCGTCAGCTGAGTCAATCAGAATATATCGGAATTACTATTGTAGGTTTTTTTAATTTCAGTTTAATTGATTACAAGTATTTCAAAGTAGATTTAAAAGTATAGATATCAAATTTAAGGCTATAACCTAAATTATAAATGTGACAAAATAATCAAGTACTTTGTCATATAGTCATAACGGCGCGTTGATCGTGGGTTACTAATAATTATAAACTACACAATTATTAAATTACGATTTAATTTAATCATAACACAAATATCTAATAATGTTTTAGTTATATTAGGTTTTTGGAACCGAAAAGATGAAATGTGATTAAGAAAACAGCGGTCAACCCCAACTAGAGTAGTAGCCATTTACTACCCCATTTGCGCCACGAGGCCGTGTTTTTAATGCCGAACAAGGTATACACGTGCTTAAACTATTGACTTTAAATCCAGATTATTCTTATCTATAAGATTTTATAAGAAATTGTATAACAGTCGAATAATAAGACATGGGATTCTACAAAAGTGCTCTTATTTAAAAATTTATCTCGTTGCAACGCCCACAACGTACACCTTACAGCCGCCTTGGCTTGGATTATGAGGTTGGCCCTTCTGTCGTTTTTACATATGAGTATATAAGTAGGTCGTTTGAAGGGTGGTAAAAAGGTTATAAGCAAAAACCTTCTTTTAGCATAAATAATATAAGAAAGTATATATTTTTACAAAAAATTTAATGCAAATTTTAGCTCAATCGATAATACATGAAAGGACAATCTCATTGAAAGATTTCAACGTGATCAAATTTTGTTTATAGATCTTACAATACGTACTCATATTAGAAGGTTCAGAATACATAACAACTCACAATAACTGCAGTAATTTCCTACGATAGTACAATTACAAATTAAATGTGCTATTGACATTAGGACGTAAGAACGAATTTTTCAATCTATTTCTGTAAACCTTATAAGGTTTTTAGGTTATTTGTAGACTGTAATAATTTGTAGACTAGTAGTATTCGTAGTAAAACAAATTGTGTTCGTAGATCGTTCAATAAGCTTGTTAAAATTTTTCATATATTAGTGTTATGATATAATGCTAAGAATTCATGATTCCGCACAATCTGCTCCGTATTAAAGATAAAAGGTAATCTCTTACAATATCACATAGAAACTATGTTAAATTAGCACTAACAAAAATATCGTATATTTATTTTTCTCTTACAATATCGCATAAAAACTATGTTAAATTACCACTAACAAAATTATCGCTCAATGAAGAAGATTTATTTCGTATAAAATATTTTCATAGCTTTGAATTTTGAATGTTTAACAAAAAAGAGCGGAATTTATTTAAATACAGTAATGAAATGTTTTTCCACAACGAATTTTTTTTTTCAATTATATCCGATCGTAGTCTTTTAATTGAGGAAGTTTATAAACAAATATGTAATGTTAAAACTAAAAAAAAAACTGTTTTATTAACTTGTATATTAACAGATATCAGATTTAAGATACCAAACATTGCATAAAGCTTAAGAGGTTGTCTGGTCATTTAAGAGCTTCGCATAGAATTTGGATACAACAAAAATTAATCCTTTAGAGTTTCACCTGGTACTTTAAGAGCTTCATAAAATGTAATGAAATTGTTAATACAGTATTTTATTTTCATAGTGTTTGTGCGAGTATTTTGAAAATTAAATATTAACTAAGTCACAATAAAAATATAATTACTGGGGCTATGCATATCTGGCTTACGTAATAAATAATCAGATTTCTAAGAAAATTTACTGGAAGTGCATTTTGTGTGTTTATGTATGCACACAGTCAAACTGTATGTTTTATAAGATGCCTATGATTCTGGCAGACTGTGCAGACCTGTTACAAGTTACGACGTTATTCAGTCTATTTTAATAGTATTTCTTGTTCAAATTGATTTTTCTGCAAGTAGAATAAATTATTTAAATTGACCTTCACTTGCGGTGCTTGCTCAGTTACTGGATACGTCAATATCAGTTGACTCATTTACATACAAATAAATTTGAAGTCTGTTGAAATATTAAAATGAGAGATTTATACTAACTACATCTGAGAGTTATAACATGATACTTCACATTGAATCAATTTTAATCTTTCTTCCTGTCTATTGGTTTTTTCTCATCTTTAAAATGACGGGACTAATTTTGATGGGACTTGGACTGGTACATATGTTACCAAAAAATATGTAAAGCTACTTTTGATCTAGAAAAAGAATTAGGTTTTCTTATATATAAATTAAAACCAATTGAATTGTTAACATTACCTAGTCAGGTACAGGTAGTTACAGCAAAATATCTATTTTTACAGTCGTATATATAGATATTTTGCAGTTAAAATCTTGGCTAATAACTAGGTTTCATTAATTCATTAACGATTATGTCCATACATTTTATTTTTAATTTTGGGGAAAAATATTTTGACATACAATAAGCTTTTAGTTAAGTTTCAACCTCAAAGTTTGTTTTATGAAACGGCGTAAACGTACGTTGGGTATAAAAATAACTTTTGTTACAATAACATATATTTCGAATTGTATTTTTTTCCTGTTTACGTTGACCGAAATATTTTTACTATTTACCAACAAATTACAAACATTTCTGTTATGGCAGCAATAATTCATAATATTAGAATATCTATCTCGTAGCTGTTATAAATATAACGAAAAGGTAGTTTTGTCAATTACACAAAAATTATTTTGATTATTATCTCTTTATGTCAAAGGAAAAGTAATATGCTACGAACAACGAACGCATTATATGATACCAATATTTTTCATGAGTGTCACATACATTACTTATTTTATTAATATATAATACCTTTATTTACTTTTAGTAAAATGAATGATAAGATATTTTTTGGACATAAACATACGAAACATGTGAATACCGACACACATAAATTTATACATACATAAGTTCACATGCACATGTTATAAGTGAAAATTCAAATTACAAAATATGAAATACAATTATTTAAAATCCCGCACAAACATTAACTGGCGAAAACCTCTAGTCTATCTTGTTGCGGGGAATGTTTTATTTGGAGCCATAGAACGGTTACGGACCAAGCGGAAACGAGGCAATTTCTATTTCGGCTCCGAGTTCCTATTTACTCTTTTGCTGTTTGTATTACCAAAGCTATCAAAATATTTCGGTTGCTTGGCTTTTAAATTCAATTTGCTTTTAGATTGATATTGACATATAACATAGAGGTATTTGAATAGTAGGCTGGTAGAGTGAAAGTATATTTGAAATCACCATATACAGACTATCTTTGTATAAAATATATGTACACCTTATTGAATATAATTTTGATGTGTGGAATTACCCCCGGTTTTTTACAATAACTCAACTTATATAACCTTGAGCAAAGTGTAAATATTCAAAAAAATAATATAATAATTGCAATGCACTTACTAGGTTTAGGTATAATTACATTGTTCGTTTTAATAAACTGGAAGATAAACTGGTAGATATTATCAACAACTGCTACGTAGACTGATCGATATACATACAGCGTTACATTCATTTTTGTTCTATTATCAGTTATAATTACAAATTTGTGCACTTGGATATATGTTGTTCTCAGTTTTTGGTAAAAACCAATGCTGATACTGTTAAACTTCATAACATTTAAGTATTCATTCACAAATATTATAATGACTGTAAAATACACAACCGTCGTTACTAGTTAACCATCTTCTGTGTCTACCCGCATTTTCATGCAATAATAATATAATTAAGTATTGTTTAAACCCAGGAAGAGATAATAATATTAACATAAGGTAAAAAGATAAAATATGAAATAAAATGTTATTCTGAAAAAATAAGCTAGATAGAAAAGTAAAAAACTTATATGAAACTATGTTATAGAAATATTTTATTTATCGATATTAAGACAGGTCATAACCGCCTCCATGGTCAAGTGGTGTAGACGCTTGCTTTTCAAATCGGAAGTAGTGGGTTCGAACCCCCAGGGGAACAATAACTTTGTGTTGCTGGGTGGTTTAGGGCTATGCGGGCTGATTATCCGATTTACCGAAAAGAAAGATAATCCATGCGTCGGATGGACATGTAAAAGGTCAGTTCCGGATGTCAAGAACACTTTTGGCAGTCGTTAAATGATGTCGTTTATGAATGATGTTGGTTAGCACCGCCGCTTGAATATTTAACCCTAGTTTAAATTTAAATAAAATCATAAATAATATTTTCGATTTTACTTAATCGAATAATTTTATGATTAAATTTTTATTTAAAGTTTTAGCCAAACCTGTTATATTTTTTTTAATAATGCATTTTGATCAGCTTGAATAAGCTAAGAATGTTGGCTAGAAGTTAGCGATTGCCGCAGACATTCTTAAGAGCAAAACCAACAATTTAAGCAAGATAAAAATGTGCATCAAAGCCAAATCACGATTATGAAACGATCCAATCTATAAAGCTGCTACTTCACGGTTTGATAGACGGCCGAGTGACCGGGGACACTGTGTAAATGCGTTGATCCAAACGATGCGCTTAAGCGTGATCACGCGCCGAACACACGATCAATCGTAGTAGTTTCTTTCTTGGTAAACTAATTTCGTTTTTAGTAAACCTACGCAAATGTCTAGAAAACATTCTTCGCTATTCGTCACGTATTCTGAAACTTTGAAGAATAATTGAGTCTGTGAATCTCACCATCTTACCATTAAGGGACATAGACACCGATAACTCTCTTATTGATCTTACTATCTTGACCGTGTGGCTACACACAATCAAATATCCGCTTTTGGATTCTCACGTCACGACCTTATTTATGCTTCTTACAAACTTAAAACATCCAAACCTCCGCCGTCATACTTTTATTTACGCAACTACAGAAGGATGCTTGTAGACAATCTTCTGCGTGATGCATCTTCTTTAGATTTTTCTCCCTTGTCGAAATCTATTATGGTTGACGAAAAGGTGAATGTTCTTAACGACATTATCATTTCATATTCACGATGACCATACCCCAGTCACGGAATTAAAATTAAAACGGCTTCTAGCCCCATGGATGACGGTAGATATACGAATGGCTTTGGCCAGGCGCAATCGGGCCTTCTCTAGATTTAAAAGACTTCGAACAGATGAATGCTGGGCAGTTTTCAAGGCCATTAGAAATAGGTGAAACCAGATAATACGGGCTGCTAAACGCCAATACATCTATAAGCACAATCAATTGATCTCTTGAATTGCGATTATTAAAATGAATAGAATTAAGACGCAATCGATTTTTAATTATGCCTAGGGACGCGTGTGTTTTTATTCATATTATATTTATTTTGATAACTCCTCATTTAGAGTGGTGATGATAAGTAAAGCACAAGAAATTGTGTATTTTCTTGTGCTTTTCTTATCATTATATGTTATATAATTACAATTGAACATTCATAATGTAACGTAATTTCTACAATGACAATCACAAAATAGTCATTATTGGAGGGATGTACTTGATGGATTGACAGCAAATTATCAATAATTGGCTTCGGTTTTGCGTGTGTCCCCAAAGCTTTCATGGCAAGCTGTTTTTAAAACCTCTTCAACAGCGGGTAAAATTAACTGATCTCCAATGGTGTACGGTTTTTCAGATTTTGCTATAAGTAATGAGATATTTTAAGATGCTCGCAAATACTAGTCGTTACTTTCACCTTTTTTCATTTCTTTTTCTTTCAACGTTTGAAAATATTTCAAATCTTTACCTATGTTACCTTTTTAAATTACCTTTAAGCTTAGATGGTTTCATAGAGTCATTACTCAAAAAAAATTGTTTCTGCCATCAAAGGCAGACAAACAATTGCCCATATGCATTTTATGTAACAGAGTTTTGTGTTCACCCAATTACCTCCTTAACTGTAAATAAAAAAAAATTGTTTTAGTAATCATAGGGTGGTTTTACTTAACAGGATATAGAATCTTTTTTAAGATAATGGGATTAGTTAATTACTACAACAAAATAATATAGTTAAAAAACGCAGCCTAAGTCATTTAGCATAAGTAACTGTGAGCAGCCCAAAATATTTACAGACATGCAAGTCAATTATAATATATCTCTTCTTTAGTAAAGCACCACACAGTCAGGTAAAAGAAATTTAATAAAGAAGGGACAAAAAGTTTAATTATTCTCGACTTTCTGATCTTTCATGGAAGCATCTAAAAGTAGTTCTGTTCAGTATTTAATTTTAATAAGTACTTTAAATACGCTAACATTACATATATACAAGTTATTAAATAATATAAAAATAAAAAATAAACGTATACCTAACGTAACAAACGTTAGGTAAACGTTTATATTTTTATTTTCTAAGCAGGCAAGCACTTACTTTTTCGACACTGGCAAATACTAACATTGATTCACTTTACTTTTCTATTAAAAATTCCGAAAACAAATGACTTACGTTCTTATTATTCGAATCAATGGCATTCGTATTTATATAAGTGAAGATTTAAATAAGTTCCTGCAAGATTGCAAGCACATACATCACTAGTCATATTTAAGTCTTTCATATTCCCTTCAAAGTTACCTTTGAAATCTTGGATATTCCTTAATCAGTATAACCTGTCAAATCTTGCAAAGCGCCGCCGCTGCTGCCGCCGCCGTCCACAACGCTTATTCAGACGTGCGAAAGGATATAATACGACTAGTGATGTATGTGCTTGCAATGTTGCAGAAACTTATTTAAATCTTCACTTATATAAATACGAATGACATTGATTCGAATAATAAGAATGTAAGTCATTTGTTTACGCTTAAAATCAAATCCATAAATTCAAAAAATAAAATCAAAAGGCTAAGAAAATTGTGAAAAATAATTACTATATAATTTTGATCTTAATGCAAGAGAATTATGGTATTAGGATTTGGAATTATCCTTTGTTTGGGTACGAAATGGACGCATATTTGTGAAAAAAAGTGAAACATCCGAATCTATCCTTATAAGTGGTTTAGATAGGTTAAAATGTACTACCTAGCTTTAATATCTCAATTTTATAATTTTCTCAATGAATTTTAACTTTAATATCACTTTCTTAAAGAGCTAAAGTTTTTTTACCAGAATGTACGTGGTCTTAGAACTATGACCGATAAGTTCTGTCGTAACTTATCTTTCACGGCTTTACCCAGTTTTCAGTTTACAATATTATATCAAATGTAAAAACATGGACAAAAGTGCACACATTTTAATATTTGGGGATTTTAACGTTGCATTCATTGATTGGAACTATATTGATATTGCACTTTTAAACACGAGTAACAATGAACTAGTCACGATATTGTTAGATTTCATAGCCCTAAACAATATAACTCAATTCAATCATATCATATTCTCAATCATAAAATAAAAATACTGGATCTAGTAATATATAAAGTCCTCCTGACCGAAATTACGGCCATGGCGTCCAATCAAATCTGAGATAAGCCAACTGCGCAGGAGATATTACAGTGCACAAATGTACGCGCAAAAACAGGTGCACTCTCTTTTCCTTAACTCGTGGGACGGATATCTGACACGACTGGAGAGAGATCAGACGCAGGACCGACTTTTTACATGCCCTTCCGGCGCATGGATCATCTTTCTTTTCGGGAAATCGGATGATCAGCCCGCATTGCCCTTA
This sequence comes from Graphium colonna, assembly GCA_025505425.1. Classification (NCBI taxonomy): domain Eukaryota; kingdom Metazoa; phylum Arthropoda; class Insecta; order Lepidoptera; family Papilionidae; genus Graphium; species Graphium colonna. The sequence continues at coordinate 9,651 of JAOCPS010817455.1, forward strand.
TCCAACTGAGAAACAATAATAGAAAGTTATTGTCCCCCCGCGGGATTCGAACCCACGACCTACGGTTTACAAAGCAAGGGCCCATACCGCTAGGCTACGGAGGCGGCTTCGATACCTATGATAACTGTAAAATATGCTTTTTTTAGTATTATTTCATCTTGTAAATTTGACATTTTTTCCGAATTTTGGTCCATTATTATTTATTACAATTGAAGGAGATTGATTTTATACAATTGTGCAGCGAATAAAATGACTCGCCATTAATTTTATTTGCCTAGGACTGTACAATGAATAAATAAACTGAATGTGAAAAAAAATTAATATTTCTATGTGTGAAAATTTTATGCTTGTCATAGTTTGGGAAGTAACTTTTTACAGGTGGTAGAGCATAACAACCTTTCACAGCTTTTGCTGCACTTTTAAGGCCACGCTCGTCCGGGGAAGTACCACCGCCCTTTGTAAAGT
>JAOCPS010817566.1:0-10115 GCA_025505425.1 Graphium colonna
AAAAATTAAAAATAAACCGCGATAAAATCCGTAAAGTTGTTTAATTTAAAAAGCATCATAATTGGCTCATAAATGGCGGTAATACGCGCGAACATACAATAAAAAATAAAATATTGATGTCGTTAATTAACTTTTGTTGAGTTAAAAGGCAAATACTGCCATGGTAATTAAATTTCTGAAGAAAACTGGTACAGTTGTAAATAAGTCAAGTTATAATTTTAGGCAGATTTAGTTTGTATTTTTAGCTTTTGACCGACCTTTTTAAGTCTATTTAAAAATCTTTATTACAGCATATGGACATCCAATTTACATAACGGCAAAGGCAAATATAATGGTTGATGGAATTCAGATAACAGAATGGAGTATTACGATAGCAATGAACCTTTGAAACGCTTCAAAAAAATACCCATTTACGTGGTGGAAGAGCATAATGACGCGTTACAATTCATTTATTCAGCAATTGGCGGGAAAAAGTTGCCCGTGGAGGGGGTCACGTTGCTGCACTTAGACGCACACCCAGATCTGCTCATAGACCGCAAATTGAGCGGGGAAGACGCGCGGTCAGGGAAGCAGTTGCTGCCTTTGCTGGAGATAGAGAACTGGATAGTGCCGGCGGCGGCGGCGGGGCACATCGGGCGCGTGGTGTGGCTGCGCCCGCCCTGGGCCAGGCAGTTCACGGACGGCACGCGCCTCATACAGGTCGGCGACCACCCCGACACCGGCCTACTCCGGATCAACAGCAAAGAACCCTACTATTTGTCTGACGCCCTATACCACAACCGCCTCGTAAACGCCAGAGAGTTCACTCTTACAGTCGCCGAATTAGGAAACTCAAAGGAATATTGCTCTATTGCCGATAATCTTCAGATAACCCAACCCTATGTCCTGGATATAGATTTGGATTTCTTCAGCACAGGAAATCCGTTCCTGAATTTATACGAGAACATCGAACTTTACGACCGATTGGAGCCCATATTCGGCTTTGAGCTGCCAGCCGACGATGACAGTAATACCGTGGAGAAAGCAGTCGAGTTACGTGAGCGTCAACTGCAAGAACTTGAGAACCTATTTGAATATTTGGAAGAGCACAATAGTTTACGAGGTTATCCTGGATTTAAATCTGAATTATATATGATGGTCAGTCATTTCTAGATTAATCACTTGGTCAAAGACTTTGCGTTGTTAATAGAAAACTTATTACATGTTACGTATTTTTAGGTTGCAAATTTAGCTGATGCCGTGTCAGCGGAAGCGGAGAGGCTAGGTGAAAAGCCTGATTGGTGGGCGGTTTTCGCAGCTGGTTGTACCAGGGACCAAGGTGGTTTACCATACCACATAAGTACTGAAGAAGAGGTCCGACACTACACCACTACAGTCCTTGCGAGTTTTCTGAAACGTCTTCCTCCACCTGTAATGGTGACAGTCGCTCGGTCTACTGAAGACGGCTATTGTCCTCCGAACCAAGTAAGTTTCTAATTTATTTTTGCATACACTTAATATACACCAAGATATCCTTATATGTTTAATCCGGACGTATATCCTTTCAGATAAAAAAAATTATTTCAATCAGTTTATAAAAGATGGACTTACGTGCGATCATACCTAAAAATTGGAAAATCCTAATAAAGAACCTCATTTTATTAAGTTGGTTAAAAATTAAGTAAACTCTTGTATCATTATATTAAAACTTTATGCATATCTGTTTTATGCTTGTGAAAAAGAAAAATGTAAATAATCTTAGACTAAACTAATATCCATAAAATTTTCTCTATACTTAACGCTCTAAATAAAAAATCTGAACGATTTAGAGCCATGACCTGCATTAATGATGATAATCAGGGTTGATGATAACTCGAGTGTCAGCAAATACCTAATAGCGAAAGTAATCAATTGTGCGGACTGTAAATCTTTTTTAAATTCAATTAAAAAAATTATTTATTTTTTTCCAGACATGCAATTTCTTTAATATGCATGATATTTATACTAAAATAGCATCTATCACTATAATTTACAATTAAATTTTTATTTCCTCGAATCGTTAGAGCGTTACGAGTATATTAGAGTATCAAAATGTGTTACGAGATCACGCATTAAACTTTTATCTTATGAACCTGAATTATCGAGCTTTTCAAATAAAATTATTTAAATTTTCTATTAAACATTTATAAAAAAATATTGATAAAAAAGTATTAGTAGTGGCGGCTGTTCTTCTAAGGTCAGTGGCTTTCCTTCCGAACCGGTGGTAGCTTTTTATGACAATCAATAAGCAAGTGATATCACTTCTATATTGAATAAAGATATTTTTATGTTGATTAGATTTTTTAAAAGGTATTATCGCAGCCACTACGTCGGAGGTGGATAGGTTACACAATCTCGCAGAATAATACCGGTACACGCCAAGTGTGGTTCGCAATGTTTTGAAAATATTCAAACGTAATTTCTTTAAATGGCATAAGCATGCCATCACACCTTTAAAGTGACAGCTTATTTATAAATTATCCCACTGCTGGGCTAAGGCTTTGACTAGAGTGAGGATATTGGGCATAGTCCAACAACCGGGCCCAGTACTTCACATGGTGGGCTTCACATATCATAGAAATGTTATTTAATAAATAAAATGAAATCAAGACTTTAAGATAAAATAAGTATTTACTTCGTGGATCGGAAAAAAAATATTAAAAAAAATCGGTACATTGTTTAATTTATATTGACGATTTATATTCGCGTAAGACAAAGAAATATTTTTTTTGTTTCAGGTAAACTTCATTCAGGAGCTGGTTTTACAAACATTGAAAGAAGTCTACGACACCGATGATCCCCACTTACACTATTTGAATGTTAACATACCTCGTTAAATATAGCTCATGCACTCCCAAAAACGTTCGCATAGGGATACTTGAAACAGGTGCATGCGTGAGCTACGAGTGTTTGTTTTATATTCTTTTGGATAGAGGGAGAGATAATATGGAAGAAGTACAGTTTTCGTCGATAACTCGGTGGGGCGGCGTCGTCGGGTCGCAATGGCGCTTCACTCTAGTGCCAAATGCATTGCAATAACTCTCCCGTAATGCGCTTAAGTAACTGTGTATGCTAACGCTTTTGTGGAAATATACCAATTTGAAATGAGCAAGTCTTCATATTATGACCTTCCCCAATGTTATGCTAGTGTAATGTAGTGTAATATACTCGGTCGTTTTATTTTTTAAAATAACCAGTTAAAAGCGTGTCAGGCTCGCACATGAAAGGGTTCCGTAGCTATCCGATGGCCCGACCACTTGACAAAGTAAATACCGATAAATTTCATTTTGCTGTTGACTCCATACATTTTGTTAGGACGACTGTAAGTACATAAGTTGGCCGAGGAGCCTGGCCGGACAGACATGACAGATTATAGTTTCATATGGGTTCCTAGTGGACTAACAGAACCCTAAAAAAGAGCTTACGGATATTTTTTATGTAAAGAAAAGTAGAGAAAGGAAGAGAAAGCTTATCTGAATGGGTATCAGGCAGTTAAAGTAACGATTATTTAATTTGGAAGCTTTTTATGGAAGTAATTAACAAGTGATAAAAATAACTTTATAAAGTAACATGGCACCGATATCACGGGTCGTAGGTTCGATTTCCATGCCAATGGAATATTTGCGTCGCTTAAAGATATTCTGATCTGATAGTTTTTGTAGAACGTGCTTGCAACGCAAGTAGATGGTAATGGTAGCAAATAAATGCAAAACAAAATTCGACTTGTCCATAGACAATATTTTTTTGCTTTTGGCGGATCTCATTAATATTCAGCTAAAATTCTATGTAATTTTTACCTGAGATGACTAAATCGAAAAAAGATAGCAATAAAAGTCAGCCGTCGCGGGGCGCCTGGCAGAAGTGCAACATCAAAATAGTTTTATACATATCAGAATAGTTTCTGAAAGGGAATTAATAAAAATAAGAATAAAATGTTGAACATTAAAAACAGATGATTATTTTACTGAAAATAACATAAAAATTAAGTATTTATATTAATACAAAAATACATAATCAGAGTGACCTTCAATATTTTAAGGCGTTATATTTCAGAATCATATATGAAGAATAAAATATTATTAAAAATAAATATTGATTTACCACTCAGTAAACATAATCTAAATTTCAAAAAAATATTACGAAATTCATGTTTACCCGATTCGACACGGAGTGGCGAGCTCAGCTCTAGCCACCGCTCTGAATCGCCACACATCATTCATTTATCGGAAAGTTTTGGATAAAACTATGCTCCTAATTTTATTACATAAATATGATGGCAATCTCTCTCTACATAAAGACCACCAATCACTATGTATATATATACCATTGTACCGTGTTTCAAGCTTTGAAACTATTCAAGCTGTTATAAGGCGTGGCTTCACTACGTACTTGTGGAGTCGAAGGTGGCAATTCGTCCACCCATACTACAGATTTAGCAATAGTCGTAATTCGACCATTTTAATTAAATTTTATGTCACACTTGTCAATTCGAGCAATATTTTTATGAGGAAATCGCTTGACACATTGGCTGTATATGTAATGTGTAAAAACGGCACGTTATTGTGTTATTTTTTTTATTAAGCTTATGTATATTATACAAACATATAAGCTTTCTGTACTCTATGAATTTTAATTGTGTCATTTTAATTTCTGGTTCCTCTGTCAATTAATTTTTGTTAAAGGCTCTAAAAACTGAAAGAACGTAAAGCCTTGTATGCGAACTCGACTCGCACTTGGACAGTTTTTTATAAAAAAAAGTGTTATTTCCTTTTTGCTCTTAATTGGAGGCCCTTTAAATTTTAGCCCTCTAGCCGTGTTCCCAAGTAGCTTGGTGTCGGCTTCTAATCCAACCAAATATTAGTTAAATAGTTTTTATACAAAGCGGCTGGCATCCGACCTCCGATCCTCAAAGGATGGATTAGTTGTCAGAATATTTGAAGGCACTGACATCTTTTAAGACTGCCATAGATGTTCCTGACATCGATTTTTATGTTCATCTGACGCATGGATCATCAAACTCTTCGGGCAATTGGGTGATTAGCCAGAACAAAAATACAAAATCACTATCCTCTGCTGGAATCGAACGCCGAAACAAGAAGTCGTCTTGTAATGCATTACAAATCGAAGATAGTGGGTTCTATACTACTATACCACGGAGGCTGATTGTGATGGTGGTATCCCTTAAAATTTTTTTAAAGGCATCCTTGTGGAAAATATTTCTTGAGGCTTTTAAAACTTAAAATCTTAAACTTTTAAAAGCCTAAACTCAGTGCCGGATTAACCATTAGGCAAAGTAGGCAACTGCCAAGGGGCTCCGCATGGTTTAGGGTCTCACGAATCGAGAAAAAAGTTGAAAATGTTTAAGTGAGTGAAAACTTTATTTAAAAAAGGAAAAAAAATCTATATGAAAATTGCACTGGCATAGAGTATTTGTACATAATTAATCCGGCACTGCCTAAAAGTAACGTTTGATAAGTGTAAAACAAATTTAGTGTATGTAATATATGTAGAGATATTAATTAATAGAAGTATGTAACGATACTTTAGCGTTTAGCTACAATTTAGCGTGCAAACCGAATCTAGGCATAGACAATATGTCAACGCACCCCGCTTACACGTGTCTCGCGTGCAGTACGAGCCATAACAAAATCATATATAATGTACATATTCAGCCTTAAAACTATTTCTGTGGCATCGCGAACTCAGATAGAACTTGGTTAGAAAATCGTATGTCTTGTTTATATTTGATAATAGAAATGTTGTCTCGGGAAATATTGGAAATTAAAGTATTATAAATGTATATTTATTGGGACATATTGTTCCTTAGTGTTATGTGTACATAGACCACCTGGTCTATATTAATTATTCCCGCTCAAAAAAAAATATTCAACTCTAGTATTCAGTACATCACTGCTAACTATCTAATTTTAAGTAAATAGTTCACATTCACAACTATTTGGTGTTATATAAAGTACAAATATTATGAAGTCCAAAAGTCAGTTCAAAAAAGTATTTTTAAAATGCCGTAGTTACAACAGCTTGCCCCACAGAGTAGTTAAGCAAAATGATTAGACGTTACAATATATGACTTATGCAATAAACCTTAATTCAAGAACATTTCCCAACTTTACCTAACTCCAAGCTGGATTATGTTAAGGCGTATATTAATTAGTTAATTATTTATTGAACTGGATAATTTGATTGAGAAATAGCGTCAGATAGGAAATTGTTAATTCCGAAAGTAGTTTTAATTAAAATACGTGATTAATAAATATGTAGATATTTGTCAATATTTAATTCACAACAAACAATACACACTACATATTCCATTTGTACTGGGGAAGCGATTGCGCTTTTAAAAGCCGTAACTTTTGTAAAATCTAACAAATTAAACGAAACCATATTTTTTTCGGACTCATTAACATGTTTAAAAGATATTTTAAAAACACCATTTAGAACGCGAGACAATTTCAGTGTTACACTTAAAATAAATCAAGTATTGTACAGGTTTCACTGTTCTGATATTTAAGTTGTCTTGGCGTGGATCCCCAGTTACTCAGCTATTAATGGAAATGAGACAGTGGATTCCTGTGCGAAGGTCGCCGTTCATTCCAGTTGTCTCACCTATAAGCCTTGGTTTACCCGCGATCTGCGTATCTTTGCCAAATCCTCCATGCTGAACATTTGGAATAACACATGGCAAAGCTCTGGCCAATATAAGGGTTAATTTTTCAGAGCTATCCAACTACAACGAATATTTTTAAGCATAAAAACATTAGTAAATATGCTATTTATACAATAACTCGCCTTCGACCCGGTTTTATTGCCTCCTCAGTTTTTCTAGACAAAATTCGCATCCATGATCATTTCTTGTATGTGTGCGGCCTGGATGAAGGCTCTGTCGAACATATTTTTTTCTCTTGTCCCAAAATTAGAGTCCATTTATATGATTTATCCCTCCCTAGATTCCCAGACCGATTAATATCCCATTTTTACTAACTATGGCTCTATTTAAGGTTTTATACAGATTTTTAACTGCTTATAATATTAAATTGTAATTCCCCTAGTATTATATATTTAATTCTTATCGTTGTGTAGCCGAAGCCCTTTTTAGCGGTTTCAACTGAAATCATTAGCTACCGGCCATTTGTCAAATACATACTCGGATAGACTGAAGGATATTTATTACTTATTTATTTTTCGTTCATTTATCTTTATTAGATATCTTCAACCTTGTCGTTGGCAAAATCATCGATAATGACGATGGAGTCCAGTATGATATAAAAGAAGAAGAAGAAGAAGAATACACGCTAATTAATAATTATAATGGATTGACTTACTAATTGAAATGAAATTTTGTAAAGGAGCTGACCTGACACTTGCGCTTTATAAACCGAAGATGCAAGTTTGCGTCCGGAGTGAATCGATAATATTGTGTTGTTTTTAATAACCGCCTCCGTAGCCTAGTGGTATGGTCCCTTGCTTTGTTACCCGGAGGTCGTGGGTTCGAATCCTACGGGGGAACAATGACTTTGTGTTGTTGTTTCTTAGTTGGATTAGGGCAATACAGGCTGATCACCCGATTGTCTGAAGAGAAAGATGATTCATGCGTCGGATGGGCATGTAAAAAAGTCGGTCCTGCGCCTGATCTGTGTTTGCGCGTACACTTGAGCACTATAATATCTCCTGCGCAGTTGGCTAATCTCAGATTAGATTGGCCGCCGTGGCCGTAATTCGGTCAGGCGGTCTTTATTTATTTATTTTGTTGTTTTCTCATTGGATTTAAACTATACCTATACACGAAAAACTGGTAATTTATAAGTCGAATATCAGATCAGACAACAATTGTTCGCGATCCTTTCAACCGACCGATCAACACCTTTGTAGTGTTAATCTCTACCTTATAATGATCTATTTTTTGTAGATATATGAAGGTCATAACTATCTTAAAATCAATCCTAACAAATTCTAAGAAAAATAAGTGCTTGGAGGGTTTTTAGGTTAAGCAATCGATCTCTGAGAGGACTGTTTTCATAAAAAATCCTTTAATGATTAATTTTAGTTAGATAAAACACCATCTATCAGCGTAAAGCTGCCAAAAGAAGCTCTGCAGCCGGATATACAGAGAAGATAAACTGATTATTTGGCGCAGTAATTAAATAAAGAGTTTGTTTGGTTGAAAGCGATAACCTCGGGAACTACTGGTATGAATTGAAAAATTATTTTTGTGTTGTATAGCCCATTAATCGAGGAAGGCTTCAAGCTATATGATTTCACGCCATGACTAATAGGAGCGGAGCATTAATGAAAACTAGTCTGGTCTGGTAAAATTAATTGCTACTGACTAGCTCGTCAGTAATAATAAATTTGGCAGGAAGAGCATAACAATTTTTAAATTAAACAACTTTACGGATTTTATCGCGGTTTATTTTTAAATTTTATCACTCCATGCATTTTAACAATTTAATACTCGCCTGTTTTAAGATCTTAGCGCTTCCCAGAATGTCCTTCTTTGGAGAAATTTTGACACAGGTGGGAATGAGATCGTGGTCTCGGCATCTCTTCAAGAAATTTAAAGATGTAACGTATCTTAGGCGCTTCGTCTGCAGATCTTCCAAACGACGAATGTTTTTTGCGGTTTCCAGTCCGTACTGGTTCACAATCATGTTTTTTGAGACTTACGCGAATATTAGACATTTAGAATAATACAACTTTACGGATTTTATCGCGATTTCTTTTATAAAATTTAAAGAGCATAACAACTTTTCACAGCTTTTTCTGCACTTCTAGGGCCGCGCGCGCCCGGTGAAGTACCACTGACCTTTACAAAGTATTTAAAATAAAATATGCATGACTTTTGGTGATGCCGGATGGCAATGTTTACCCTTTTCTTTTCCCACTCCTTTCCCCTCCAAACTCTTAATCCCGACTCATCCCATCCAATAAACCTATTTATCCAATGTCCCAGGTTGACAACGCACTCGCGACTCTTTGGAATTTGCGTGTGTCTAAGGGCGACGGGATCGCTTACCATCAGGTGCTGTTCGTTTGTCTTCCTTTCTATAAAAAAATTGATAAAACTTATCCCGAATTGCTTGGCAACAATAAAGCTAATAAGAGAAGATACTATTTAAAAGGAAATGCATAAATAGGTAAACGTTACACGTGCTTGCACAGCCAGTCATGACATTTTATAAAATCACGAAACCATTAGTTAAAGTGGATGCACTGCACTGTTGCATCACGATTGTTTGTTTTTTATTGAATACTAGATGCCCCGCCTCGGCCACGCACGACTACAGACATGTAAATAATGCTAATTTGTCCCGTTCGATGCACATTTATATTAAAAGATACGTTTATAATCAGATAGAAAAACAATAAACCGGCCAAGAGCGTGTCGGGCACGAACATGAAAGGGTTCCGTAGCCATTCGACGGTCGGTCCGACCACTTGACAAAATAAATACCTACTAATATCATTTCGCGGTTAACTCCATACGTTTTGTTAGGACGACTATAAGTACATAAGTTTGTCAAGTTGAATATCGTTATAGTTTTCCTTAAAAGTACTTAGTTAGAGGTATATATCAATTTTTTTTAAGAATTATATATATTATATTAATTTTTATTTAAGAATTATAATAATATTACAAAAGTTAATGGGGAAGAGACGCTTTAATTTGAAATTTGTATTAAGATATGTTGGGACTGGGAGGTTTGATCCACATTGTTTCTAGGAAGATTTTTTGCATTTTAAGATACCTTTCCAAAAATACCCCACGCAATGGGGTAAGTCGAAAACTTTTTCATTTTGCGGTTGGCTCCATACATTTTGTTAGGACGTCTGCAACTGCACAAGTTTGTCGAGTTGTATAAAAATAGCTACGTATGATATCGAGCCTGCTATAATTTTCCTTTAAAGGACTTACTTATAGGTATATATCACATTTTTTTCAGAATTATTGTAATATTATTTCAAAAGTTAAGGGGGGCGCCCCAATTTTAACTTGCCCAATTTTAACCATGAACGCTGTAAAGGGTTCGAAACGTCGGGTGATAAAATTTAAAAATAAACCGCGATAAAATCCGTAAAGT
>JAOCPS010817677.1:0-10115 GCA_025505425.1 Graphium colonna
CTAACTCCCTAAAGCGTCGACATCACATGGCTTTGATTGGTTCAGCTTGCCTTCCATACAACAATACAGTCTTTCTATTTAACTACAACTCTCTATAACATTATAAAATATTCAGTACTTTTAGTGTCATTATATAGAGTTTACACTGCAATCAATTTCGCTCGTCAATTACCATTCTCTAATGATTAAAATAATTTGCAAGTAAAATTCATTTTCGTTGTTTAGTGATAACATTTCCAAATAAACATGTAACCTGTTATGATGGTTGCTAACCTATTGGTTGCTACGTCGCAGGTCGTGGGTTCGGTTCCCACCAGGAACAAATATTTGTATAACCTACAAATAGTTGTTCCGGATCTGGGTGTTAGTTTTCGTGAAATTTATGTCCCTAAAACACTTTTGTAATACAAAACAATAAGAGATTTTAAATAATTCAAATATACAAAATACAGATATTGTTTTCAGCAATACTAAAACTAAGATACTTACGCTGGATAACCAGAAGCCTCTATAAAGGCCGGAGATTCCCTCATTGCTGTATATTTTTGTGATTGCATCAGTGACACCTTTGTACGCTTCCTTCTTTCTCTGAACTTGTATCTGAGTTTTTACTAGCGTCAGCGGATATAAGGCGCAGCGAACTGAAAATAAATTTATATCACTATCAATCATAATTCAGAAGCACAGCCAACATAATTGAAAATCAGTAATCTACTCAAAGATCCAAGGTATAATATAGTGCACAAGTATACATGCAGATAGGGATTAACATCTTATCACAGCTTTTGCTGCACATCTACGGCCATACTCGCTGGAACAAGTTTCACCAACATTACAAAGTCAGCATAAAATAAAGCATGCATGACTTTTTGGATTGCCCATCCTATCCAATAAACCTATTCTATTCTCCTTCTCAGGTTAACGCACTCAAAACTCTATGTATGTTGTGTGTGTCTGTGGGCAATGGGATTGCTTAACATCAGGTAAACCATCTGCTTGCTTGTCTTCCTTTCGAAATCGAGAGATCAGGTGCAAGACCAACTGATGCTTGAATAATCTTAATTATTAGGCTATCAAGTGGTTAACCCATATTGCTCTTAGCCCTAAATCAATTCAACCCAAAATCTGTAATATGTAAACCTAGAGCCTATACTACTGGGTTATGAAGGCAGTTTGATATTAATAAGGAATGTAACATTCAGAAAAGTATGTTACATTCTTCAATATGATGCCTTTTTCTTAATTAAAACAATTTAGCAATATATAAAAATATGAATAGAGATATGATAAAGTGTTGGTTACAGTTAAGTTAGAAATAAATAAAAATTCAAATTAAATTTCTTCTTTAAACAAGCTTTTATAGGGGTATTGTGCCCATCAAGACAAATCAAACAAGCTCAGGCACTATAAGTTTGCGTCATTTAATTAGAGAGTTCCTATGGCCACCTTCCAGCTCCAACATAACATGGACACTTTCGTCATAAAATTGCAGTATCTCAACATACATATGCATGCAAAATTTTAGCATAATGGGAACCAACCAGAATGTGGGTCAAATTTTACTTGCAAGATTTGGTTACATTTCCACATACAATAGGACAGATGAAATAAAATAAAAGCTTGTAAAAATAAAAAAAATTGTTTCTAACTATCACTCACCTGTAAAACTGCTCAATGTGTACAACGGAAAGAATTTGCTCTTGTCCATCATACTCCACTCTATTGTGGTAATCAATTGAGGCGGAGGTGATTCAACCATCGTAGCTGCCATAGTCCTCTCCGTACTTTTGTCTGATTATCTATCACTTCTAGATGTGTTCCATATATTTATAAAATCTTAAGTATTTAATACTATGTCATATATCTTTGGTTATTATATTACTCACTTTGTACATATTGTATTTAATACAAATAATATAATGGAATTATTGCAATGTTACTATATGATTACATAAATAAATTAATTTCTTTAACGTTCAACGTCAATTGGGACTAGACAGCTAAAATTTTTCTAGATCTTCTGTTAGGTTATGATATACTGGTAGGATCAATATATGTTAAACATATATGGATTTTTTCCGCTTCTTCCATCATTGTTTTCACTCCAGGTTGTGTCTTATGCTGTAAAATTATGTTTCAACATTATTTTAATAGCTATTATAAGCATAAATGATATAATATATAATAATAAGAATAACATTAGCAACTGTTAAATACATTCAAACTTGATTAACTTAAGAACAAACTTAAAATGAAATTAAAGTTGCTTGTTGAATTCCTAATTATTTTAGTAACAACAGAAATAAATTATTCAACACAATTTATTTTTGTTATGACTAAAAAATAAGTGTACAAAATAGAATAAAAGAGATGGATGATTAGTTTAAATTCACAATCATTTATTAATATATTATAAAACTTTATGTTGTACAGAAGTACATAGTATTTTTAATCCCTACAGTAACAACCTATAGTATAATATATAAGTACACAGTAACAACCTATTTTTAAATTATCGCACTGATGGGGTAGTCCAACATGCACCTAAATGGTGGGCTTCAAATGTCTTAGAAATATCATTTCAAAGGCATGTAGGTTTTCTGAAAATCTTTTCCGTCACAAATGAGCAAGGGCAAAATCAGAAAATTTAAAATTAAATAAGAAAATTGACAGTTTAGTTGATGCCAGCATGAGCGATCGAATTCAGATTGGCCTTAAGTAAACAATAATAATGGCAAGCTCCTAGAAACTGAAAAAAAAATTATTAAAAAATTACCACTGCTCTGCCCTGACCCTACTGCGTAACTAGGATAATTTGTGTTTTAAGAATATTACACAATTATAAATTTTGTACAAAATAAATATAAAGCAAACAAAGAGCACTGTTTTTTTTTTTTAATCCAAATAAATATAAAGTGTATCCAACTATGGTTAAACATATATAATTCATAATATATAATATTATGAATTATATATGTTTAACCAGTGCTCAGCAATGTTAAAGATGGTTCACAAGAATTGTGGTATTAAATATTAAAATAATTGTTTGTATGCAATTGACAATTTCTCAAATTATTGCATTGACACACACACACATTTTTTTTTAATTTATTAAAGGTCATGTAAAGACCTACACAGTGGAATAAACAATTTAAAAATTTTAACTTTTAATATTTAAAAATTTCATGCATAATATTTAATGAAGATGTTGAAAAAATAAGCAAGTTTTAAGTTGTTATCTAAGTAGGATGATCAGTTCAATTTATTATCAATTAAATAATACATAGCAGTTTTTTGTATGACCAATATTGTATCTTAAGCAATATTATTAAATATATCATTCTCCCTGTACATGTACATATGAAAATCTAAGAGTACTAACAGTTATATACTTAACACTGGCTGAAGCACAAAAGCTTTCTGTGTACATATCAATATAATTAATTTTTAAGATTGTACTTTGATAGAAGAAATAAAGTTTTACTTACAGAATTTATTTGCTGGCTAGTTTTTACATATAAACTGTTTTTGTTTATTTAAAAAAACCTGTGGGGCACACAATGGACACAAGTATTTCGGGGACATTATGTTACCTCGAAAATATTAATAGGCAGTTTCTAACATTGTACCTATCTTATCGATTTCATTATACAAAGATTATATCAAATGATGACTAGGTCATCATTATAGATGACCTAGAGAAAAAATCTAGTATACTAAGCAAATATACTAATTATAATAAAATTATAGGCTCCCTTTGGTTTACATCAATTTAAAATATCACTTGTATTCGGAACAAAATGACTAACCACTTAATTTAATAAAAGACGTAGAAGTATATAAAAAATATACTTGCGTAAGCATTTAATTTTCTTACCTATAGGAATAATCAAAATCCATGATTGAACACTACACAATGATGTGATAAAACAAAGTATTGATAAAGAAATCTATTAAATAAAATGTTTTATGTAATAATTTACACAGTTCGCAATTCACAAGTACACACGATGGAAAAATAATTCATGCCCTTCGGAGATGTCAGTCAGCTGATTGGTCTTCTTCCATCTTATCACAGATAATGTTGTATTAAAGATTCCAATACATCTTTAATATATTACAGATGAAATACAACTTTCATTAAAGACTTTTTATTAAATATTTAGTTTAGTGAAATAAAAAAAATAAAAACCATATATTAATTCGATTAAAGTTTAAATTACCCTGATCAAAAAACTTTTAAATCAAACATATTATTATTAACGGATATTGGGTCACCGGTTTAAATTATAGTTCAGGTCAGGCCAGGCCATGGAAAATATCCCTAGATACTCCAGTATGTATAGATATATAGGTAGCAGGCACTTTTGACCCCTAACATAAAAGATGTGTGGGGCGTTGACCAGTTCCTAGTTCATAGCGAATTTATCGAACACGCTTTATTAATGGCTGTCAACGTTTGGAAATCAGTTTGCATCAGCAACCTGCATGCTGGTGAGGGATTCTGCATGGTCCTGCTAACATTATCGCTTCGTGGTGGTTTTGTCTGCATAATCGTGCACGAGAGAGCACGCACAAGCAGTGTGGGAAGGGAGGGAGGTGCCTAACTCATGCTTATGCGTGCGCTCACATATTTGCTTGCAGGTTGTTAGGAGGATTTTTTCGCGGAATATTGCTAATTAAACGGTCGTATAGAATTCCAACGTTTTTGACAAAAGTGGAGTTGGCTGGTTTGCGAATTAAGGTATCGGTATGGTTTATTTCCTTGTATCTTTTCTTAGTTTACTTTCTCTCGATCTTTAATTGGAACAGACTATACTTGATTCGATTACTGATTATAGGTATATAAATCTTCGATATCCATTGCTTGTACTTTACTCGATTTTTTTTAGTTCTTCTCATTGCCTTTCTTGCCAGCGTTGTAGTACTGTTGGGCAAGATCTAGCAATTCTCTTCGCATCTGCTGGGCTTGATTACGCAGCTGTTGCTCTCTGGTGCGTATGGATCGATACTGCTCTTCTCTTTCTTCAGTTTTCTGTTCTATCAGCCAGCGTAGGTATAATTCTGAAATTAGAAAATTCCACAATGTACTGATTATAGATATTTCATTTTTGATAAAATATAATTAAAAAAAATATTTGTATAAATATCTACTTATAACTGTTTATGTTAAAACAAGCTCAGTTTATAGTAAATATATATATATTTACTATAAACTGAGCTTGTATATTAGTAGCATAGTAAATCAGTTGACCATTCCATTATTTGCAATAAAAATACAGTTGAATTTCAAATAGCAAACGCTTAAAAGACAAAACGCGTCTATTATGAAAAATACATAATAATTATTCTGAAATTATGTTTTCAAACAAGAAAGTTTTTATTGCTTGTCTGTCGGGAAGTATTATTCTGGAATGTAAATTATTATGCGAACAAACGACACTAAATCGATATAAATAGTGGCAAAAGTGAGGCAAAAATAATAAAGAAATATTAAAGAATAATTAATTGAAAAATATAAAACAAAGTTATCAATACAGATCAAATAGTCCCAAACTCTATGAGACTTGCATTAATATATAACAGAACTCTGATTCTGGCATCTGATCTTCATCATCAGACTAATTTTATGGCATGGCTATATTGCATTGTATCCAGTCTACGGGATTACTGATGAGCCATTTTCAAAACTCGAAGATGTGGAGATCATATATAAAGAATAAAATATTATTAAAAATAAATATTAATTTACCACTATCACTCGCTTAGCTCCAGAAATTAGACGAGCTCAATCTCTACCAATTTTTAATAAATTAGTCAAGAGTAATAACTTAATTCTCGTGTTAATAAATATGTTTATTGATATTTATTCATGACAATATTTATGAATATATGTATAATAACACAAAAAAGTCCTCTTAACGAATTACGGCCAAGGCGGCCAATCTAATCTGAGATTAGCCAACTGCGCAGGAGATATTATAGTGCACAAGTGTACGCGCAAGCACAGGTGTACTCTCTGTTCCTTTACTGTCACAGCTCAATGGGGCGGATATCCGACACGACCGGAGAGAGATCAGGCGCAGGACCGACTTTTTACATGCCCAGCCGACGCATGGATCATCTTTCTTTTCAGGCAATCGGGTGTTCAGCCCACATTGCTCTAATTCAACCAAGAAACAACATAAAGTCATTTTTCCCCAACGGGATTCGAACTCACGACCTCCAGTTTACAAAGCAAGGGCCCATACCACTAGGCTATGGAGGAGATAATGATTACATGTTTGAAACCTATATATTTCGTTATGTGAAATAAAACAAGGCGCGACTCAGTAGGTAGAACAATATTAAAGCGCTTTTGCTCACTTGAAATAGATTTATATATCGTAACGTAGCTCGCGGCTCAAACATTTAATATGGACAGTTTTATCTAACAACAACTACAAAAAATTAAGAGATTATGTGTTTGATTGTATGTTTATTCTTTATGTATATGTACTCGGATTTCTCCGCTAATTACGATCCGATTTAAAAAAACTTCTCATTGTATTTGAAAGAATATGTTTATTGAGTTGTCTCAAAAATTTTTAATAAGATTAATTATATAGTTTATATTTATTTTTTTTAAAGTTAATTATGGTAACTGTTAAAAATGCTATGAAAATTTATTTCTGAGTTGGTTTCGTATTTTTCTGTGAAGGTAATACTTGTGTAATTGTTAATGTCCGTTGTCATGTCAATGTTTGTGAAATATAATCAATTCTTATATTCTATTCTTATCACGTATTGTAAATTAAATTTAACTAAGTTATAAGTCGAATCCTGCCCATTGGATTTCGTCATTTAAGTTTCACATTGTGTCAATTGGTGATTAGGTTTATATCATCAACACGCCTCTGATCCCTTCCGTGGGATAGAACCCCGCGGGTCAACAACGACTCTGTTTAGTTGTTTCTTAGTTGGATTTAATAGTCCGGACTGATGACCTAAATGCCTGAAAAAAAAGATTTTCCATGTGTCGGATAGGTAGGTAAAAAGTCGGTCCTGCGCCGAAATCCCCTTAACGAAATTAAGGCTACGGCGTAAAATCTACTTAGAAAGCAGAATTTTGGCGCAGGTTCTTTACGAAAACAACTTATTCCTCAGATTATGATATAAGTGTAATGCGGTCTAACAAATAAATTACAGGAAAATTGAATTTTGAAATGATGCGCAGCATGGCCGGCGGATTGAGGCAGCGCGTGTGCATGAAAAAACACGAACGGCACGGGTGTGCATGCGTGCGTACGCATAGCGCACACAATACACGCGGCATTAATAGGTTACCCTCTTTGAAACAGAAGCTGCCACGTTTAATGTCAACGGCTGTGGAATGAGCCTGGTGTATGCTCAATGAAAAGTCTTCACTGTGGCGAAAATGTCCGCGACGCGGTTGATGCCGTCGTTGTCAGGTGCCGTTCGGTGGTAACCAGTCGTTTTTCACGATGGCCATCTCTTCGTCTCCGGCTGTGTTCCGAAGCTGCAAAACTAAAAATGATATTGTAGGTCTGAATGTGTTGTTTATAAAATCTATTTTAAAAGTTTAGCTTGAGCTGCTTAGTATCCATGAATCTGGAGAGCTTATGACAGCTTGTTATGTTCCACGAGGGGAGCTAATGACATCGTGTTCATTTGTCTAATTAGAAAATATATTGAAATCAGAAGAATGACATCCGTAGGATCAGAAAGAGTGAAGTAAGAAGCCTAGAATTCAATTTCCCGTCTTTTGGATTCCATATTGTATTAATCTCTTCGTAATCTAAGCAGGCTATGGATAAAACCCGTTTTAAATTTATATCGTTTTCAGTTAAATATGAAATTATTAAATCTAGCTTGCTTATTGCTGGCTTAAGCCAATTCTGGTTGAAACACAATTTGGATAGCTTCCGTCTGGCTTTACACCATTAACAAACAAACAGAGTAATCCTACCTAAACACAGCCCATTATCAGATTAATAACGATATAGAGCTTGATGAAAAACATGACAGCATTGATACCTTTCTACAATTGTACAACAAAAACGATGAGATTTAATGTGAATACACATTCACATAAACAACGACTTGACACTCGGATAGTAATTTTATCATGAAAATACCTGCAAAATAGTCATTCGATTGCCTAGATGATTCATGTTGCTTAGAATCACCGAATCTCCATTAATCAGATTTAAATCAACAGAGTGCAAATGTAAACAAAATTCTAACAAGGATATATTTATTTTTAAAAGAGAAACACATAAAATTACAACATTTTCTGCTTGTTACCGCATCAGAGTGTTTTGCGTAGAAACAGCCTCACCACCTGTTTACGGACGGTGTTTAAAAACTCAGTTGTCTTAAAAACAGCAAAATCATTCAACGACATTTAATATATAGTTCCTATTGTTCCAGATGACCTTAAGCATACTTATTTTACACCAACAACACCTATGACTTCCAATTCTAAGCAATTCATTAAGGATTTATTTTTATAACTTTGTCCTTTGGTGAAAATGTGACCTTAATGAGCCTCGCATATTGTTAACTGAACATATCTAATTGTACATTTTAGCATAAAAAACATAATTCAGAAATATTGAACGCACCTGTTTTTATATAATGAAATTATATGAATTTTGACAATTATGTTTGAATCTGTACAAATTAGTGCCGATGCGAAACAATCAAAAATATTTAAAATATACTGTTTTTCAAAACTATCGAATATTTTTGGATTTGAAGTGTTCTCGTTATTATTGATATCAACTTTTTTTGTCTTATACTGTCAAAAATTTTAAAAAATATACTTTATTAAGTATGTCATGACAGAACAGTCGATACCTTATATACCAGCCAGGCAAATATTTCTCAGGACTGCGTTCATGAGTGCCTGAACAAATTTGTGTCTAAAATCAAGAAATTTGTTGGCCAAATCTCGGTTTGGGTTGACTAAATTTAGTTCAGTTAAGGTGCAAGAAAACATAAGTTTGCGCATTCATCGCTAAAAAGAAACCCTTTAATGTATTTTCTCTTTTCGAAAACACTTCCCTATTTGCTACAGCATCGATCGAATTTCATGGCGTTGACATTTTGAGCGACGTACAGGTCCGCGGTCATTTGGAAGGTAAAGCCAAAGTGGCTTCTAAAAAGCTTGGCGTCCTCCACAGAGCGAGACAGTATTTTCAGCCGTAAGACTGCCAGAAGTTATACAAAGCGCAGGTACGGCCACACATGGAATACTGCTCTCACCTCTGGGCTGGGGCTCCCCTTTACAAGCTCTTTCTATTTGACCGCATCCCATATCAAGCTATTCGAATCGTCGATGATCCAGCTCTCTCCGATCGGCCCGATTCCTTGGCTCTGCGAAGAGATGTAGCATCCCTAAGCATACCTCGAACAAATCTTCTGTACACCGGTAAATGCATACTGCATTTACCACGGGGAGTGTACAGAAGATTTGTTTGAATTCATACCGGCAGCATAATTTGCTTATCGTACAACAATCGGGCGTACAGAGCAGTATGTGAGACTTCTAAGCCTCCTGCAAGATGACATGAAGTGCTGCGTCGCTGTTAACGACGAACAGTTCGATTTTTCCCCGTCACCTGTGAGGTAAAATAGGGGTGCGTTCTAGTACCTACACTGTTCGCGTTATATTTTTCAGTCGTAGTCCAACAGCTCTCACAAACGACTTCTTAAGGTGTCCAGATCCGTATCCATATCCATATTTATATGTATCCATATTTATCGGTATAAAGATATCTTTAATATCGCCAGACTGTAAGCCCGCACAATATGTCGCATGCTGTGATCACTGCGTCGATGTACGCCGATGACCTGTGCTTTGTAGCAGAATCCCCAGGGGGCCTGCAACAGCTGATGTCCGATTTCCACGAGTCGTGCCAAAAATTCGGTTTAAAAATCAGAGTCAAAAAGACGGAGGTGATGGCTTTGGACATTCATAGTCGTGAGTCACTAAATTTTACACTTGGAGCGGATGAGCTGAAGCAAGTGGACAAGTTTCGCTACCTGGGAATCACAATATCATCTAAATGTGATCATGACGCCGAGATCAACAGTAGAATCGATGGGGC
>JAOCPS010817787.1:0-10115 GCA_025505425.1 Graphium colonna
TGACAACGCACTCGCAACTCTCCGGATGTTGCGTGTGTCCATTGGCGACGGGATCACTTACCATCAGGTGAACCGTCAGCTCGTTTGTCTTCCTTTCCATAAAAAAAAAAAAAAAAGTAGTCCCATATAATTTTCATGAAAATCGTTTCAACAGTTTATTTTTTAAATCAAAATAACTAAATAAAATTGGAATATTGTAGACAAAAGTGAAGTATTTGTTAAGTTGTGTTAAGTTGGTATTTTACATAAAATAAATGCAATCATATACGATATCACATTAAACGTCAATACAATTAACAAGTGGAAGGAAAGGGAAACCTACTTGGACTATCAATAAAGATCATATATTTTTGGAAAATAAATTATATTTTTATATTTGTTTCTTAGTAGTTAATCGTGAGACTTCATCCTCATCGAGTAACATCTTAACCATCCTGTTGATCGGTGCTTCGACGGTGAGGTGGAAGGGCAGCGCTATCAAAAACGAGAGTACCACGACTGCAAAATGGTTCATCAACTGAAATAAATATTAGAATAAGTGTAATTAAAAAATAAGTTATTTTTAATAGAAAGGAAGACAAGCGAGCAGACGGGTCACCTGATAGTCAGCTATCCTATCGCCCATAGACACACGCAACATCCTGAGAGTCACAAGTGCGTTGTCAAACTGCGAAATTGGATAGAAAAGGTCTATTCAATATAATAGGGTTGGGATTAAGGATTTGGGAGGGAAAGGAGTAGAAAAAGAAAAGGATAGACAGGATGGCATTGTAATCTCAAAAGTCATTAATGCCGATTTTATAAAGGGTGGTGATACATTCCCATACGAGCACGTCCGTAGTAGTGGAGCAAAAGTTGTGCAGAGATTATATTAGATTATAACGTCTTCACCTCAAAACTCTAGTCTTTTAGCATCATTTGCTGTAAAAAAAATTAACTTTCCAGGGGATAAATCGCACTTTCTTCTTTCGAAAACTGATACTGAACTAGCCCGTTCTACCCTGTATTTCCCTTCGGATGTTATGTGTCTCCATAAGCGACAAGATCACTTAACATCAGGTGAACCGTCAGCTCGCTTGTCAACTGTTCCTTATCAAAAAATTAGAAAACAATATGGCAAAAACAAATGACTTCTTAGGAAACCCAAGCTGAGTACATGAACTTGTTGATACTATTTAACGTCAGGGTAAGTGAGATGCAGAAGATGCAGGATACGGATTATATATAATACATCAAGGGATGCTTTTAAAAAATAACAAGCACGTTTTTTGAATTTGATTTCCACCCTGGGCAATTATTTGTATGACCAGCTAAGAAATGTTTTAGTTTATATTTAGTTATATTTTATTGCATTTGGCCAAGTTGTTTTAAAAATTGACAAAAGATATGGTTGGTATCATTTACTGTCAGGTGGTAGTTTACTAACATTTTATTCAATTAAAACTTACCATATAGAAGAACGAAATGTGCACCAGCTGCGTCCTCTGTCCAATTATTACTTCTATTATGTCCATGTGGATGAGAAACACTGTATATGTTAGCCTACTTGGCATCACCCACGCTCGCCACTCCAAGATGTAGCACATGGTTTCTTAAAACAGTATATTTACTTATTAGGTTTTTGTAAGTAACAACTGATGTGATGCGATATCATTACATTTCCACTAGGCTAAAGTTGGATCCTTACTCCATTATATTTTTATACATAGAAACTTAAAATTGATTCCCATAAACTGAATTACTTAAATTCAATTTATGAGAGCTTGCCACTGTTCTTTGATGCTCCTACCTTTTATCAATTCTCGTAAAGTACTCTAAAATTTTCATGCATGGAAATCGATTTCGTGCATAAAATTGGCAAGTGCAGAACGTTTATAATTTTAAGTAATATACATTAGAAATACATTAAATAAAAAAAACGTTATTGTACATTATATCATTGAATTATCATTATATGCGTTTTACACATCACATCGGTATGA
This sequence comes from Graphium colonna, assembly GCA_025505425.1. NCBI lineage: Eukaryota > Metazoa > Arthropoda > Insecta > Lepidoptera > Papilionidae > Graphium > Graphium colonna. The sequence continues at coordinate 1,983 of JAOCPS010817787.1, forward strand.
ATTATAAACGTCAAATATGTAAAGAGGTGTCTTCTTAAAAATATTTCACGAATTGACAAGAGTGACATGAGTCAGAAATACATTGAAAAATTCTTATATAAAATATTGCGGGACCTCTATACATAAAGTTTAAGTGCCTGGTCGTAATGTCAAAATAAATGCCCAAATGAGTAAGTAAATGATACGGTTCTAATAAATAGTTAATCAGATTTTTTGTCTGTCTACCTATCCATCCGACTATCTTTCTAGATTAGCTTATCGCCGTAACGGCCGAATCAATTCAGAACTAGCTAATAACGGATAGGATTAGAAATTTTATAATAATTTGAAAAAAGGATTACTGTTCAGTGTAAAAATTAAAGCCCATAAAATTGTTAAAAAAACATTTAAAATTGATATCGTACGGGTAAAACCAAGTAAACAGCTAATACAAAATTTTATTACTAGCATTTCTTTTCACATAAATGATTAATTTTTTTTTAGTCTATCGTGAAGGTACAGGTCCGATTTTTGAGTTCTGCTTTTTGAATTTATAAATAAATTAATAATAGTAATAGTAAGAAAAAAAGTATTTTGAGAATAATTGATCAAAATTTAAAAACATTAAAAAAACTCACCGTGGAATTTGAAGACCAGCCACACGAGAGCGATCGCTGTGATTCCGCTCATCACCACGCGCTGAGTGGCTGCGAACACCAATTTGAAGGCCAGGGGCACATCATAACCTTCCACGTAGAAGATCGCACCACCAAAGATAACGTAAACCATTGCTGGTAATATCAACCAAGGTGGGGTGAAAAGAAGCTGTAAAATACAGATTGAACTTGTGTCAGAACACGTGGGTTTTAACGAGAAAAATCCATGTCAACTTTATAAAGGATGAAAAAGTCTGGCCAAATCAATATTTAGTTTATACAGCAGTGAGCTGACTACAAGAACTTAATTACTTGGATTATGTTTCTAAAATTAATAGTCTACGAAAAGGAAAAAAATAAAGCTGTGTTATATTTTTCTGTTGATATACAATAAACAAAAAAATATTTAACTACCCATATTTTAAAAGGAAAATGACTGAAAAAATACATAACAAATATTGGCTTCTGAGGTGAGGTGAAGTAGTCATATTCTGTGAAAATATAAAAGTAAAACAAAACATGCCTTCTTTTGCCTATCGCAGCTTGAATTTGTAATGGACTAAGCTGTGCCATTATTTTAATTAAACTTTTAATTCCTTGTAATTACGTTTCATCCAGAATGAGTTTATACTATACCCACCTTGAAAAAGCATTCGCATAACTTAAAGAAAAAGGTGGTAGAACCAGTAGCTTTTGCTGCTGGCGGGATACGGTTTGGACCGGGTAAGTACCACGACCTCACACGACCCATGGCCCATCCCCCTCCCCCACCCCAATGGTAGCAGTAACCAAAAACCTATTACCCCAGATGGCTACCAGAAACTCTGGAGAATCCCCCACTGAGCACCCACGGTCAATTAGCGTACATCCTGAGCGTGGGTGATTAGGTCCCAGTCCCACGTCAAACGACGCAAAAACACTTCAGCACTCCCTTCCACCCTAGCTGTGGACTTCTGCAACACCAGGGTATTACATTCAAATCTAAATGCCGTCCACCACCACCTTGAGACGGCAAGGCTGGCATTGCTTATTTTGACCAAGACTCACTTATTCTCTCCGGCACACACCTTCCATCTCAGTTACTTTGTAAGTAAAACATTAATTTATGTCTCGAACAGGACTATGTGTGTACGTCAGAGATGATATCTACTCTCGGCGTCTCGACCCGTCTGAAGGGACCACACTATGGATACCCATTAAAAGCGACAAGCACCTTCGCGTCTACGCGTGTCTGTGCAGGTCCCATAACGGTGATACCGAAATAGTTCTACTTATTAACCACGTCTAAATAGCCAGACTCCGTGCCTTAGAGATCGTGATTCTCGGCGATTCATGCGGGGAGATCTGTTCACGACTTTGTCGTGGCGTGTGATATGACTCACATGGTCACATCGCCTACGCGAATCTCAGATGTATTGGATCATATGCCTTCCCTGTTGGACGTTGGTTTGCGTCACGTGCCTATTGTTGTATGCAGGCCAGCGCCATGTATGGCAGGTCAGCAGATTGGGATGGGATGCGATCCATCTTTGCATCCTATACCTGAAGGCAAATTTGTTTCTCACTGGATGATCCAAGCCCTGTCGCCGATTCTTTTGCGGATGTGATGCTTCAGGGTGTGGACACGTATATTTCATCCCAAGTCATCCCGATCGGTGGTAAGTCGAGACCTTGATTCAGTCGCTCCTGTGAGTTAGCTTCTCGCCATAAGCAAGAATGCTTTCGAGCTTAGACTACGGTGGATGTAAATACAAGTGCATTGAAAAAGGAGTGTCATTTTGCCTTCCGGTGTTTCAAAATCGGAGCATATTGGCAAAATTGGCGAGAGACTAGTTCGCTTGCCTTCGGGCACTCGCGCATTTTGGTCTCTCGCTAAATCTGTCCAATGGAACTTCTGTATGCCATCTTTACCATCAATGCACAGCGGGGCTGGCTCGCTAGGCCATACCGCTAAAGAGAAAGCCGATGTCTTGTACGCTCTTTTTGTGTCAAACTTGACTTTGGATGATGTAGGAACACGCCAAAGACCTTCCATGCCAGAAATACGCTTTCACTTGAGTGCAGTAGGTAAGCACTTTTCTCCTTTGATGTCCATAAATCGAGTGGATCCAATGGAATTCTTTCTATTGTGCTGAGGACGTGCGATCTAGTGTTGGCACTGGTTTTATCGCGTCTTTTCGGCACTCTGACACCTTAGGCTTGGTTATATCATCTTGGAAAACGGCTTTAGTGCAACCAATCCCAAAAAAAGGCGATCGCTCGGATCCATCCAATTTTTTTATGGAGAGGAGGACAAACGAGCATACGGTTCACCTGATGTTAAGTGATCCCGTCGCCTATAGACAAACGCAACATCCGGAGAGCTGCGAGTGCGAATAGAATATTTTTTTGGGTAGGATTGGGGTCGGGATTAAGGATTTGGAAGGGATAGGAGTGGGAAATGAAAAGAGTGGACATGGCCATCCGGCATCCCCAAAAGTCGTGAACACTTTATTTAATGCCGACTTTATAAAGGGCATTTTTACTTTCCCGAGTGAGCTTGGCCGTAAAAGTGCAGCAAAAGCTGTGAAGAGATGTTATGCACCTTTCAAAATCTCATAATCCATTTAGAGGCCGATTGCCATTACCTCCTTGTATTCAGAAATAATGGAGTCAATAATTAACAGCCAACTCCTCAAGTACCTTGAGGATCACCAGCTGATCAATAACCGACAATATGGTTTCCCTAACATCGATCTACTGGTGATCTACTTGCGTACCTAACCCATCGATGGGCGGAAGCAATCGAGAGCAAGGGAAGGCTTTGGCGGTTAACTTGGACGTAACATAGGCCTTCGATCAGGTATGGCACAAAGCGCTGCTTTCCAAGAACATATCTTGCGGACTACCTGAGACATTATGCGAATGGATAACCAGCTTCCTTGCAGATCGGAGCATCAAGGTCGTTGTTGACGGTGCATGCTCCGACGCAAAAACTGTGAATGCTCGTGTCCCACAAGGCTGCGTGCTATCATCTCCCACACTGCATAGCAATGATTTGTTGTGCATTCGCAACATTCATTGTTATGCAGATGACAGTGCAGTAGAAGCTTTTTATACGAGCAGGGCAAATATTTCTCAGGACCGCGTCTACGAGTGCCGGAACAAACTTGTGTCTGAAATCGAGACTTCGCTTAACAAAATCTCGGATTGGGGTAGACTAAACTTGGTCCAATTTAACCCCCAGAAGTCACAAGTTTGCGCGTTCGCCGTTAAAAGGAAACCCTTTGTCGTGTCTTCTCACTTTAACAACACTTCCCTGGTTGCCACAGCTTCGTTCGGAATACTCTGCGTTGACATATCGAGTGACGTACAATTCCGCGGTCACTTGGAAGATAAAGCCAAGTTGGCGTCCAGAAAACTTGACAGCAGAGAGTCCCACTCTCCAGCTTAGTCCCACTTCCAGTACTTCCAGCTGACTTACCGCATGCAGTTTTATAAAGCGCAAATTCGGCTACATATGGAATATTGCTCTCATCTCTTTACTAAGGTACCTCTATATCAACTTCTTCCATTTGACCGCATCCAACATGGAACTACTGGAATCGTCGATGACCTAGTTCTTTCCGATCAACTTGATTTCCTGGCCTTGCATAGATATGTTGCTACTCTTATCATTTTTATTGCATATACCACGGGGAGTGTTTTGAGGAATTGTTCGGAATAACAGCGGTATTTCCGAACCGATACGACTTAGGGACCTTCAAGAAGAGAGCGTATTCTTACCTCAAATACCGGCAACGCTCTTGCAACTCCTTCTCAGCAACTACCATCAGGTGAGCCGCTTGCTCGTTTGCCTCCCACTCTCTATAAAAAAAATCTGAGCGTCGACTACCAAGAGCTATAGCTATTTTTCACCTGTTCTCTTTTCATTTTTGTACTCTTTAAACAACCCTTGCCCTTGTTGTAATATCTACGTCTTGTGGTACAGGCGTTTTACAAACATAAATCATAAATTGAAATGACAGACCAACGCCCAGACCTGAAACAACTATTTATAGGTAACACAAATATTCACTTTGTTGACATTGCAGCCAATATCTTAGCAATAGCGCTAACCGGTCATCAGTAATGTTACTGTTTAAACACAGGTTCACTACTTTTTAATTCGTTACCTTGTTCTTCCTTACGTCTTCTCCGTTTTTCTGTTTGCTGTACACGAAGTATCCAGTTGTCATTCCTACAATGTAAGCGGCCAAATTATTGTGACCGAGCGTGTGCATCTTGAAGAGAGTTTCGTTCTGGTTGGTCCTAAAGAATCTGCAATTTGGATTGAAAGATAAATTCTCACGGACTAAAGATTACTGATTTACTTAATAGACCAATATGCATGTCTAAAGATAACTTTTATTTTCGGTATTTTTTTTTTCTATTATTAACAACAAAAATATTCACAAAAAACTATTGCTTTGTTAATATTTTTGTTAACTCTAGCCTAACCAAAAATTTTAAAAAAGTTTTATTTTACAAACAAAGTGTATATATTATTAAGTAAATATCTTTAATATACATATCGTACAATCATTTGGTGCTACAAAATGTAACCCCATTTTGGAAAGTTTTTCGGAAGTTTTGGAAATTGGTGATTTTATTGATTTCGATGTGCTCTTTTCGAATTTCAACTTTGCCACCCCGTATATTTGGCGTCTAACAAAGATTTTCTACAATATCTCCTTTCCGACTCTTTTTACGACAAAAATATTCATGTAATAAATTAAACTAGAGACAATTTCCTGTAATTTATGGAATAACCTTTTTTTGTTATGTTAAATAGTAAAAAAACTAAATGTATCAAATTTAACACTCCTAATGTAAAACATCAGAAAGCTGATGTATATAAGTCTAGATGGGGAAGTGTTGGACCAAATTAACTAAACTGTATTTTTAGGCATTACTATTGATGCCAAACTGCAGTGGGGCCCCCATATTAATAAGCTGGTGACTAGACTTAGCTCAGCAGTATATGCAGTTAAAAAAATCAGACAATTAACGGACGTAGAAACGGCCCGTTTAGTATATTTTAGTTACTTCCATAGCTTGATGTCTTATGGTATTCTTCTTTGGGGAAGTGCAGCGGACATAAACACTATAATTGTACTTCAGAAAAGAGTTATCCGCGCAGTTTATAATCTTGACCCCAAAGCTTCACTACGAGAATTGTTTAAAGATATAGAAATTCTGACTATCGCTTCTCAGTATGTTTTTGATAATGTTGTGTACGTTCATAGACATAAGGATCAATTTGTTAAATTTAGCAACGTGCATGACAGAAATGGAACAAACATAAGTTTATTCTTCCAGTATATAGACTGAGAAGAATAAGTAAATCTTTTCTAGGACAATGTATACGCTTTTACAACAAAATACCTGAAAACGCTCAAAACTTATCTAATAATCAATTTTAAAAAACTATCAAGGAACGTTTGTGTGATAAAGGATATTATGATACTAATGATTACTTAAAAGATAACATGCCCTGGTAATGAACTGCTCGCTCCAGGCTTTCTCGAGTAATATTTATTGTTTGTATATTTTATTACATGCTTTAAATAAAATAGTCCCGCTGAGTTTCTTACTCCAGTTCTTTCAGGTCAGTGGCCTTCTTTCCGAACCGGTCGTAGCATCCTTGACTATCAATAACCAAATAATATCATTTCAATATTGAATGAAGATATTTGAATTTGAATTATTAAAAATATCGGTCACAGTTTTATATTATTAAGTTATGCGTTTCGTACATTATAATGTTACAGGCGACGCACTTGTCGTTTGCAAGTTCTTCGCGTTACTCAATTTTGAGATTAGCATAAACTGTTGACGTTGAGAATAAAGATGATGAGCGTGTCGTGATAGTAAGCGCCTCTTTTGCTGCTCCTTTTTTTTGTCAAAACAATTGAACAAAAGCCCTATAATATTTTATTTTATTTTCAATAATACCGCATTGCTAATTTTTTTATTTATAAAATAACTTAAAAATGGAGTATTTTTGTTAATCAATTGTTTATCCCTTAATTTCAGAGACATAGAAGGTGTTATGAAAATTATGAATACTTTACAACTTCCAGTAAGCATAACATATCCACAAATATCTAAATAGGTTGAATTATTAATGTGGTTAAGGTTTGTATGTAGACTTTGGCAATTTCTTTTCGTGGCATTCATATCCTTTGATTTAATTATTTTTTAAAAAGTATTGTAATGTGATAAAAAATTCGTGCTAGAATGCTAAATTCTAAACGACGTTGCATGCTGCACCCCTCTCACGTACCATGACCTAGTTGTATCGAACCTAACCTAAAGCAAATAATCATATTTACAGGCACTGCTAGCATAAAAGAAATGCTAGCAGTGTCTGAAAATGAAATTACATTTATTCTGGTGACATAATTACTTAACAAAATTGATAAGATATCAGGAGGTTCTCAATTCATCGGAAAGTTGTTTTTATGTATGTTTTCCGAATATTCAAAGATATTTAGGCCGATTTGATTTTTGTTTTTTTTTGAAAGAGTTGTAATAAATTAGCAAATTACTCATCTTTCGGTTGTGAAATAAATCTTTCTACCTAGTCTCATAGTCGTCAGTTTATAGTTATTGCACTTACTTCACAAAATTGATCAGATGATTAAAAAAATCTATAGACATATTAAACGGACAATTATAAATAATCCCAAACTTTTAATTATATCACTTCCTAATGTTCCCAACTCCAGTGGCTTCCTATCCACCAGTGGCGTTTGTAAAGAGCACGCTCCACCTCTTTACAAGACTTACTTTTTTAGAGAAACCTTTATTCCTTATTTTATTTAACGTATCCCACTATTTCCAATAGCTATGTGCTATTAGCTACAAAAATGTTTGTTTAACTTCTAATTGCCTTTTTTGCTATTATTCGGCGATCATCAACTTTAGCATGACTGCACTTTAAAGTAATATATTGTATATAATGGTGTCAAGTTGACTTTATTAGAATCAGATTAATATGAATAACATTGCAATTCCTTGCACAAAACTCATATTTATGTAACCAAAATTATAATGATAAGATAATCACAAAAAATTGAAAAGGCACTGTAATGATAAGCCGACCTTAACCCAACGTACTTTTAGATTTTTCTTAATATTGACAAGTAATAACAAAACTCTAAGTAGTAATTATAAGTTATTATACGAATAAAGGATAATTAATGTTCATTACACTATTTTGTGAATTCAAGTTAAATATAAAATAACTTATCTTTGAAATTAAATTGTCATCGTAAATGACGGAAGCGGACGCGATACCAAAGCCAATCTTCCAGGCTACGTAAACAGTTTATGCTAAACTCTAAATTGAAAAACATGAAGAACGCGTCTAACATAATAACGTAGGAAACTCATACATTGACTCTATTCTCGTAACTGGTACGATATAATATCTTTCGGCAACACTAAAGGCAATATTGATAAAATAATGAAA
>JAOCPS010817897.1:0-10115 GCA_025505425.1 Graphium colonna
ATTACTGAACAAACTTTAAAATAAATACCCAAATAATATTAACATCAGTTATGTGTTATAGTACCCATTACGAAGCAAATGGCGACTAAACGATTATCAGCAACAATTTGATTTAGACATAATTATGGAATCTGTCGATATATTTATTACAACAGGTGAACTTGATATTAATAAGACAAAAATAATGCGATAGCAATTATTGAAGTATCACTATATAAAAATAAGATTATTGAATTAAAACCAATTCAAAAATGCACTGCATATAATTTTATATATTAACAAGACGACACTGTTTACATAAATTCATCAACGAAGACAAAGGATTAAGGTTTATCCAGCTTATGAGACAAGTGTAACTAACTAAAAAACTACTTTTACCAAAAAACTACTTTTACCTAAATTAAATTATCAGTTTGAAGTTCCAGTGAATTGCAACGAAAAAACACGGTAGTGGACAACCAACCATCAAGATGGTTGCGATGGTATTGGATAGTTTGTCGCATCTTACAATGAACGAATTTAGCAGCAGGTATTAATCCAATTAATTCCACGAATGATTGATGCCCTCGTGGTAGATCGATAGAGGAGGCAAAGTACGTAGTAACAAAATTTTTTATCTTATCTTAGTACTTAAAGTAATTTGGCTTGACATAATATTAAACATTCCAGCCGGTAGTTACGAACAATGAACAATAAAAGTATGTCGGAAAGGTACATTACAAAGAAAATACCCGAGTATAATTTGTATCTTGAGCTACTTTTGTGAGGATATAAATAACGCCTCGGTTTCAGCAAATTGTTCTATGAAATTCACACTTTTGGTATTGTAGTGTTGTCCTTGGTGATGACTCGACTTCAGGCAAATAAAAATAGAATAAACTTATCTTCGTCAGCAAATTTGTTAACGCTTAACTTTACGAGTATTTATTCTTACTTCTACTTATTGGAGGCAGAAGGGTTATGTATCTTTGGTACAAACTAACTTGGTAACTACTTTAGGGCTTCGATGAAAACGGTGTTTGGAATGTATCGTTGATTCCGAAAGAGTCAGCTTTCATACAAGGGGGCCGAAGGGATCGGTGGGCTAAATCGGAAAAAAACGTTACTGTTTTTGATGAAGCTCGTTTTGTGTCATGAAATAATTTACTTTAGTTAATAATAGCCCATTCATTTTCATATTTTTATAAACTATAATCGTTAGTTGAAATTTAAAGATGTTGTTACGTTAGATCGGAATAAACGTTACTATTATTCTAAATGAGATTTGTTTTAGTGTCATGAAAGAATTTGCTTTAGTTAACAATGGCCTCTTTTCTTTATTTTTTTTATGAATGCAACGTAAAATAATGATCACGTTATTATTAAATCATTTTATAGTAACATGCTTAGAAGATTAAAGGTATATTTATGAATAAATAGAAAATCATGATCTCGTTATTATGCTTAGAAAAGTTATGATACATAAGAGTATGACATGTAATGTAAAGAGACCAGCGAAAAATCATTCGTATTATAAACACAAAGCTTATGTATTAATGTACCTAGATGTTATTACGATGTACTGCTTACAACTTTTCTTCTTTCGTACTTGCCTAAAATATTGGTTTGAAGATAAATTTTTGCACTTCAGCTCTGTAGTTTTTACTTGTGGACGTTGATTTTGTCGATCCCAACCGTATTTTTATTACCATGAGTTTATAACAACGCTTTCTTCTAAAATTATATAAAAACAGCAAAATATATTATTTGAATATCTTAATTTTAAAATGCGGAAGCAAAGTACAAAATGAAATTCAAGACAATTATTTGAAAATGACGATTAAAACAAACAAATAACAAAAACACGATGCAAAATCAATAAAGGTTAGTTGTATATTCTTAAATCTTCTTTACGTAGATATGCTTGTAAATAAGTAAAAGAAATAAACTTATTAAATAAATAAAGTACTAGGACATAAACACTTATAATTTTTTTTTGTTCTTAGGATTAATTACCGCCATCTTTTGAAGATTTGCCCGGTGCTTTGAGATATATTACGAAGAAAGGGACTAACTCGTCGTCTGCCGTAACCTTATAAATACTGCCACAGGGGAGCTTGATGAAAATTACACCGCTATGGGTCCATGCCAAAATGTAAGCGGCATTTGGCAAAAACTGGTTTTCTTGCTCTCGTCAAGAATCCTTTAAGAGAAAATGCAGAAACCTTCAGCTTCGTCTTCGCTCTCCACACAGCCGTTACATAAATTGGTCTACCAGTTTTAAGTTTTGGGGAGCTTAACGAACAGCTCTTTAATTTAATTCCATCCAATACTCAAGGCTGGCAGTGAATACTTAACTCTTCGAATGCTAGGTATGTTCGCGGGCACGGATTCCTACTTATCATCTGACTCGACTGATTCGATTCCAAAGAGCATGGTTGGCGCAATATTAAAACAATTCCAACATGCCATTCCATTTGAATATGTCGTAAATAGTCATTTTGGGACGTGATGAAGGACTTTTAATTCAGACAGTTCCGCATTTGTTGGTCAGGTGTCAGGTTTTTATGATATGCGATGGGCCCAAACCACTCCTTTGTTAAGTGAGGTTTAGTTCGTTAAGGTAAATAAAGAAAGAAAGATAGTTTAAAACTATCCTAGATCAAAACTTACATTGTAGTTTTAATTGAAATAATAGGTATATTGTAGAACCAAATTTTATATATATTTTTTTTTATAGAGGAGGAGGCAAACAAATACTCGGCAAAAGACCAAACCGTGAAATTTTTTGTATGATATCTGGAGTATAAATTTTGCATGCGTCAAAAGCAGTAATGGAATATGTGCGACATGTTAGCGTGACTCAATAGGCAATAATTAATTTTAACAGTAAATTGAATTCCCGCGTTATATGCAAATGTGTTTCGGCTAAAACTGCGATACACATTGAATTTGATTTTCGATGCATTGCAATTGATTTTTGTTCATTGCATTATCGTCTATACATTTTTACAGTTATACATTCTTTACTTATTCATTATTTATAAACCATTACGCCCGTAAATACTACTCTAACACTAAGAGAATTACAAAAATAATTTAGTTAAATGCAGCTAGTACTTTTGTATTACATCAAATGAAATAAATCTTATAACTCCTATTGCACGATAAAACAAGTCGTAATAGTGTAGAATAATTAAAAGGGAAATCCAGAACCGGGTTTGAGGTTGCCTCGCGAATGTCGCTAATAAATAACACGCAAAACTCCTACGCAAAGGGTTTTCTTGTACAAAATTTCTGAAGAAAACTTTGCTGTGTATCTCTCTTATTACTTTTGTAATTTGACCTGTTTGCTAACGGAAAAGTCGACCTATTTTTGCATTTGATAAATTATTTTCTTTGTGTCACAAACATTTTTAAATTTGCTTTGTTGTGATATTTTAATCGAAATTAAAATAGAAAAAGATATGTACATTCCTATTTGCAAGCTTTTAATTAAAACTTGGCAGTGTCATAACACTGAAAACTATACATTTGATATAAAAATGTTTCCAAAACAGACGTTAGATCTAAAATCTACACTTTCTTATATAGGAAAAAAATTAATTTTGTACTAAATTATTAATTTTATTAATTTATACAGATATTGTCCGTTAAACTGTTATGTGTTGGTCAGAAAATGTTTTTTTAATAAATCTTATAAGTTTTAATGTAATATTGTTTGATAAGTTTGATTTTTTTTCATTAGACTTCATGACTGGAAACGAAATATTACTTAATTTTTCAGTCAGCTTGCTTTAAAACTTGTTTTCTCAGTGTTTACCGGTTCGACTGATGAGGAAAGCTTGTATTTTTGCAGTATCTTACCTAGTCGTTAAAGGTATAAAGCCTTGAGTGCGTTTTACTGTTGAAAATATGACTGGTACAACTTTATTTTATACTACACAGATAATAATATTTGAACTAAATACATATCCATTTCCATTTATGCATTTTAACATACGAAATAAAAATCTTCGTTATATACGTTGCCAACGTCAAGCGTTCAACCAATCCATCAAAATATTTCATATTATGTTTCATTATTTTAATGTTGGCGAACATTCTCTTTATTATGATAAACATAAATTGAAATTCGATGCACAAGCATAATAGTTAATACAGAATTGAATATATTATTAGACATTATTAATTAAATAACCAAACATCTTTTGAATATGTTAAAGTTTCAATCAAATTTAAATCAGTGACATTTAATAGCATTTAGTGTAAATGGACCTGTCATTTCTAATAATACCATATGTTGTATGTTCAGAGATGAAAACGTAATTAATCTTCCCAAATTTGGGTTGACTAGATAACTCCGTCGAAGTTTCAGCCGTATGATGAGCCCGAGTTTCGTAGCTGTATACTGAACTAATTAAAGGTATCAAAGATTTGGCCCCCACTCAAAAGTGCATGCGTCTCCTGCAGGGATCTGTGTTAATGTTTGCATGCTTTAAATATTTCAACGAAATTTTTGTTGATTCATAATCTCTCTGTATCTTAGTAAGCTCACAAGAAAAATTTTGTCACGATGTTTTGCTTTTATTCCCATATTAGAATATAGAATAACTCACATAGCATAGTTTTTTAAACTAAAATTATCTTAAGATACTTAGATATAAATACATAATTTTTGACATTTGTTGATTTATAAAATGAGCCCTTTTGTCATGACTAGTGCTTAAGAATATTTTTTTCAATGTATGATGTGTTATTGCAAAGCACTAATCGAAAACAGTCATATAATTAGATATAACAAAATTACAAAGTTTATTGTCTGTATTTAATGCGAAAGTGAGGTGATGGAGCATAACATCTCTTCACAGCTTTTGCTGCACGTCTGCTGTCACGCTCGCTCGGGGAAGAACTTTCATCTAAATAAATGGGACTGTTCCTAAAACGTGAAAGAACTATCAAAAGATATTAATGAATATCACGTGGTGTTTAGAGTACAGATAAATGAGAAGGATTCAGAAAACGAAGGAAGTAAATCATGTCACCTGAAATAAATAATTGACATAAATACCAATGGAACTTCGAGCAAAGCTAGCACGTTTATATAAATCAAATTTTCGTTCGCACAAATATTTTTCGCGATATCTTCGAACAAACATTATAATTTAAATAAGAATACGAAGTATGATATTTGTCCAAGAACTCTCAAATATATTTTTATTATAGGTAATAATTAAGTTTTTTGTTATTCATTTCAAACATTTATGCATAAACATAATGCATAAGACATATTGAACTAAGAAATATTGAACCTTAAATATTAATTAAATATTTGTATTGATAATATACACACACATATTTATTTGTTATATGTACATAAAGCCTTTATTAAGCCGAGGATTATTTATTCGCGGTAACTGCAAATACATCCGGCTACTAATTTAATTAGCCTACCATTTAACGGATCTCACGGTATACTATATACTAATTTCATCAAATACGGTCAATCTGTTGTCGAGTTAAGGGAGAGCTATAGCCAAAAATACTATATCAAATTTATAAAGCAACAGAATTTGAATCTGAGAGTCATAAAAAAAATATCGTCAGTAAATATGACAAACAGGCAGAACGAACGAATTTCTTGTCATACTAACCAATTATAATCTTACTCTTTCATATTCTTCTTCTTAGTCGCTACACTCTTGGCAGAGTGGTCGTGGTCGTCATGTCAGATTTGGTAGCACACTTGACAATCCGTCGCCATTCGTCTCTCAAGCCCGCTTTTCTAGTATATAAGTGTAGCGGTATATCTACTGCTGCCCTGATCTGATCGATCCACCTCATTCGCGATCTGCCACGCGGTCTTGTGCCTTCCACCTTGCCTTGCACTACAAGGCGTTCGATGATGATGGTATTGCTATTGGGGTTCAACAAATGTCCAATTTACGATTTACGGACGATACAACATTATTTGCCACCTCTATTCCCAACATGGAAGAGTTTGTAGCCAGAATGAAAAGAACCAGTCTTGAGTTCGGTCTTCAGACCAACCGAAGTGAAACCAAGATGATGATTGCTGATCGCGCACAAAGTAACTCTTGGAATATCACCGAAATCGCAGATTGTAAGGTCGTCTCCTCATACATCTATCTTGGAACATTGACTTCAAACGATGGAGGAACCATTGAAGAAATCAAACGACAAATGACGATTGCCAGATCTGCCATTGACAAGATGTAGAAGATTTGGGAAAATCGCAACATTAACAAAGTCACAAAGATCTTGCTCATAAGGACTTTGATATTTCCCATCGTCCTTTACACTGCGGTGACGTAGACCCTAAGAGAGAGCGAGAAAAATAAAATTAACATATTGGAAATGTGGTGCCGGCGGAGGATGTTAAAAATCTAATGGACATGCGGTCCATTAGATTTTTAACAACCTCCGCCGGCCCAACAAATCCATATTAGAAGAGCTGAACATCAAGCAACGCCTATCCTCTATTGTTCAGTCACGAATTTCAACTGTTTTTGGCCACATATCACGGCAAGACGACATCGCTATCGAACCCTTTCATATGGATTACATAAAATTGATGAGAACTAGCTAATGCTATCACGCTGCGACGCTTCGAATCCGAGTAGGGACACTAGATAATGATCACATGAGACACTTTTTTATTTATAAGACTATGACTATATATACAAGGCTATGAATGTTTCCCAACTGTTTGATTCCTAATTAATATGATTCTATTTATAATCAACATTTTTTAATGTTAATAAAATTTGGGTGCGCTGATTTCAAAGCTACCCTCGGATTATCGGAGGTACAGGTATCTCCTTAAATTTACGTAAATAGTCGATAGTTTCTATCTATAGTGATGTAACTTAACTAATTCCTTTATAAATTTCATTATGTCTTCGAGTAGAAGGACGTGTTTTAATAATCCTGACTGTTTTTCGTTAAAAATTTCGTTTAAATGTATCCGACCTTGTGAAAAAAGCATATTTCGACTAATTTGGGTTTCCGTTACGTCAAACTATAAACCTTGAATACCATATTTGGTATGTACAAAAAAAAACACTTTTAAGTATAAAGCTTCTATGATTTGGTGTGAACCATCCAACCATCATGAAGACTGTTATTTCTGTGTAACAAAAATCATAGGAATAAACCATAAAAATTGCTCGAAGTGGATATATCCAAACTTAAAATCTGCCATAAGACCAGTCTTGAGTATTAGTGACACATTAACACCACAGCAGCCACGTACATCTTCGAAAAATCCAGAACAGTGCAACGGACAAACCGAAAACGATAACGGTGGTAGCGACAGTGATTTTGATTGCTACGGTAGTTCCCGACCACTAAATCAAGACAACTTAGTGGTGGTTTAAATGAAGAACTGCATCAGAAATTTTAGCTTTTCGATTGAAAAGAAGAAATTTGTTGACCAGAGAAACGAAGATATCGTACTACCGTAATAGAAAAAAGAATTTACTTCCTTTCTTTACATAAAAGATAATTTTGCATTTTGTACTAATATTCCAGGCCTAATGACTGCAACTAGATTAAAAAAGTGTAATCCAAATCAGTGGCGGTTTTTCATAGATTCGTCAAAAAGAAGTTTGAAATGTGTATCTCTACATAGTGGTAACAAACTTGGTTCCTTAAATATTGCTCATTCTACAAAGGTTAAAGAAGAATATCCTACAATATTTTTAGTTCTCGACAAAAAATCAAGTACAAGGAACATAACTGGGTTCTATGTGTTGATTTGAAAATGGTAAGTTTTCTTCTGGGCAAACAAAATGGCTACACAAAATATTCCTGTTTCCTATTCTTATGGGACAGCCAAGCTAAAGCTGAGCATTGGACAAAAAGAGACTGGTATGCTTTGATTCCCGGTAAGCAAAATGTAATTAATTCTCCACTACCTCTCTCTCATCTACCCAGAGACCGAATTATATTGCCTCCTTTGCATATAAAACTGGGGTTGATAAAACAGTTCGTGAAAGCTCCTAAGAAAGATGGCGAATGTTTCAAATACATTTTAAAAGTGTTTCCAAAGTTGAGTAGTGAAAAAATCAAAGGTGGTATTTTCAATGTCCCACAAATCAGGAAATTGACGGATGATAAAAATTTCATCAAGCATATGACAGCTGTCGAGAAATGTGCATGGGAAGAGTTTGTTTGAGTAGTGTGGAATTTTTTCGGCAATGCGAAGTCTAACGGATACATCCAGCACGTTGAACAGTTGCTGATGCACATAGAGTGGCTTGGATGCAATATGAGTATTAAGCTTCACTACCTTCACAGCCATCTATACCATTTTCCTGAAAATCTCGGTGACCTAACGAGAACAAGGAGAGCGCTTTCACCAGGATATTCGCACTATGAAAAGGGGTATCAGGGGGAATGAACATGTGATGCCTGATTGTTGTTGATGGATACAAAACAGTACTCATAATACATATCACTCTAGAAAATCCAAAAAAAGGAAATTTTATTCAGAATAAATAAATAAAATATTCTTTTTTAACTTGAACTATGTGCATTTTCAATTAAAAACCCTGTCACTTTGTTATTCCAAAACTAGAGCTGCTACATAAAAACGACACATATTTTTGAAATCAGCATGGAAAAACTATTCAGATTTATGTAAAAAATTTCATACAACAGACATGCTGTTTTCCAGTGTAATGTGTTGGTACGGGCAATATATATCATATGTATAATTTTATACAGACTTAATTTAACCTATGAATAGAATTTTTCAGCCCTTTTTGTTTGCTGAATTAGTTACAGTTATTATAGCATGAAGAAACAATTAGCTAATAGAAATTCAAATAATTCGTATTACTTAAAATTTATTGAAACCAGTCCTTAGTCCTTATTAACAAATTATCGATGTAAATTGTTTTATTCTCAGAATAACCCACAACATTATACACCCGTTTCAAATATTTGATGACAGATTTCTTTGTGTATGTTTGTCTCCTTTCTTTTTATTTTTAATTGGAACACACTGTACACAAGGATAAAGTTTACTGAGGATTAACTTTGAATAAATCCAAAAAAGTTAATTGGGTGAAAATTCGGAAAACAGCTAGTATTTTCACGAAGCAATGTAGCCACAGTGCAACATTTAGATTGAGCTCGTCGACTGAGGGACCTTGTAGCGAAATAATAGTTTCGAGAAAAGTATTTATTGCTGGAATAATTGCTCTGACGATAATGTTACCTAATTTTGACAAAATCTTCCCTGGAGTCAGTTCTACTTTTTACTTCATTTAGTGACCAATTTTGAAGTAAACGTGTTAGTACCTACCTAATATTAAGTAGCTATATTTTAAATAATGTCATATTAGGCAATTGTCATGTGACTTTGTATACTTGGCAAGAATTACTTTCGCAGAACATTGCAAAGTGGACTTCAATAGACAGTTTTAATTTATTTAAATTTAAATACCAATCAGAGTGAATATATTTTCTAATTAAAAAGAAATGAATATGAATAAATATGATATGTATTAACTCACCATTCTATTATGTTACCAAAGTCAGAAAATTTGGAATTTCTATTATCTCCTGCAAAAGAAAGTAACAGTAAAATTTAAATGATAGTATTGTTATTCCCGCCTATCCGACAATCCGACAATCATCGCAATGTTAAACGTAACCCTTGAGTTTATTTAATATTGTATTCCACGTATTTATTACTATTGTGTTATTACAAAGCAGTAAATCCGGCTTGAAGGACCTCAGCACGGAATTTGACGCTCATATAAGATCTGAAGTATACGAATAAGCCTTTTTCAGATCAACGCATGACTTAGTTTTTTAAACCTCCCCTAGGTTTTAGAACTTAATAAAAAAATCACTTGAAATTGTATTCGTTTAACTAGAAGATTTTAATTTATGTAATTTGTGATTGTATTTACTTTTTTAGAATCTTCGTTTAGGGTTTTCTTTCCTCATCATATTTTTCATCGCTGCAGGGTCCGTGGTTACTAAAAACTTAAAATAAAAGTAAGGAAATAATTAAAATTTATTGCTGCCGGCACCAGGGTTCATTTATTTATTTATTCTTTTTGCACAATAGTTGTACATAGGCGGACTTAATGCCAAAG
>JAOCPS010818007.1:0-10115 GCA_025505425.1 Graphium colonna
ACTGAAATTCAGGTAATATTTGGGTGGATTAGAAGCCGACCCCAAGTAACTTGGGAAAAGGCTAGGAGGAAGAGATATTTACTATTTTTAAGTGAGCATCAAATTCGTTAATTTTAAACACTTATGATGCAACTTGCGCTAAAATTGTTTATTACTTTTCCTTATGGAAAGGAAAACAAATGAGCATATAGTTCACCTGATGTTAAGCGATCCCGTCGCCCGTAGACAGACGCAACATCCGGAGAGTCACGAGTGCGTTGTCAATTGGATAGTATATATTTATTACAAAGGATGGATCGGGGTTAAGGATTTGGAGGGGACAGGAGTGGGAAAAGAAAAGGGTAGTTATGGCCATCCGGCATCGCCAAAAGTCATGCATATTTTATTGTATGCCGACTTTATAAAGGGCGGTGGTATTTCCCCGCGCGGCCGTAAAAGTGCAGAAAAAG
Source organism: Graphium colonna (assembly GCA_025505425.1). Lineage (NCBI taxonomy): Eukaryota > Metazoa > Arthropoda > Insecta > Lepidoptera > Papilionidae > Graphium > Graphium colonna. The sequence continues at coordinate 450 of JAOCPS010818007.1, forward strand.
CTGTGAAACCTCAGGTTAAACTGTTATCGATAATGCTACCCTTGTATATCATTTCACCTATAATTAGATTACCATTTATTTTTAGATATCTTGTAGTTATTTTTGTGTACCTAATTTCACGTAAGTGTATTTTGATGGCGAAGTAAATAAATATATAAATATCATCAATACCCATCGGGTATTTTTTTTCTAGACCTCATCGGAAAGGAGCTTCGCAAAGGTCGAGGTCAACCGGCCGACCTTCCACGTGACCTTTCACCATGCAGTTTGCAATAGACTTTTACGACCGAGCATTTTTTTTTATTTACCACCAGCAGATTGCGTTACTAGCAAAATAAAACAATTTCAATAAAAACTTGATAACTTTTACGCTCTCACCTTGAATCTGCTCTAAACACAATAGAGCTAAGGAGTGTTTTGTTTTTTGGAACTACAAGTCCAAATAAAATTTAATATATTCTCTTATACAGGGTGATTGTTGAGTCACCTATTATATTAGTAGAGAGCGCTCGGTACTCGATTGTCATCATATTTATGTAATGAAATTAGGAGCATAGTTTTAGCCAATTTTTTCTAATAAATTAATAAAGCGTGGCTGTGATCAGCTGATCAGCCACGCCGTGTCCGCTCGGATAAGCGTAGGGATGCAACAACGCTCATATAAAACATCGATGTTTATGAACGATATATCGATGTTTTTTTGCAGAAATGAGATGCAATTTTTAATATTTACTTTTCAAGAATAATCATTATTTTATTTAAACTTCACCTTTCTTGAACTCCACCTTTCTTGAAATCGGTTGAAAAGATGATAATGATTTCGTCACTAATACGGAAAGGTTTATAGAATACCTTTGAACATTGTCAACACAGTGATGTCATCTCGCGCGTATGCAGCATCAATCAAAGATCATCCTAGGTACTATAATGGTCCAGCTACAGCATCTTTTGCGTTGTTTGTTTACGAGACGCGCAATGTTATCGTCGATGGAAGAACGCGGAAACGAATGTACACTGAGGTTACGTTGATAAGCGGAGCGGATATCGTTGATTTAATTCAAGAGCTTAAGCGTGTTTTAATCTTATCTTGGTAAGGAGGGATGTATTATAATACTGTAGCCGTATTACTGAGATCGTACTGTGGTATTTATAATAGACCGCTTCTGAAGCCTAGTGGTGTTTTTTTTTATGGAAAGGAAGACAAACGAGCTGACGGTTCACCTGAGGTAAGTGATCCCGTCGCCCATGGACACACGAAACATCCGTAGAGTTGCGAGTGCTTGGCCAATCTGGAAAATTGGATACAATGCATACAATAGGTTTATTGGATAGGATAGTCGGGATTAAGGATTTGGAGAGGATAGACATGGCCATCCGGCATCCCCAAAAATCATGTATACTTTATTTTATGCAAAATTTACAAAGGGTGGCACTGCTTACCCGGACAAGAGTTGCCGTAAAAGTGCAGCAAAAGTTGTGAAAGGATGTTATGTTCTACCACCTCACAAAAGATATGGACGCTTGGTTTACAAATAGAAGATCGTGGGTTCGAATCCCGCGGGAGGACAATGACGTGTTGATGTCCCGATCGCCCGAAAGGTGTGTCGGATTGGCGTGTAAAAAGTTAGCCCCAGCTGACAAGAACAACTTTGGCAGTCGTCATAAGACGTCAGTGCCTTCAAATATCCTGACAACTAATCCATCCTTCGAATTAAGTTTATCCCTTTGGGTTGCGGAGGTCAGATGTCAGTCGCTATGTGTAAAAACTGATATTCGGGTAAAAACTGGTTGGATTACAACCGGATCTCAAATAATATGGGAGTATAACCTGGAGGAAGAAGAAGAGAAATTAAAGAGCATTAGCGTTTCGCAAATTTCTTCGTATTGGAGAAATACCATGATGCTGTCTAAGCGATACATCACTAGTATGGTATGTATGTATGTGAATTTGTTTATTGATAATTAATTACACTCCCACGACTTACCTAGTCAACCAATGATAGATGGTAAAGCATAACATCCTTTCACGGCTATTGCTGCACTTCTGTGGCCATTCTCTTCCGGGGAAGTACCACCGCCCTTTATAAATTCGGCATAAAATTTCCCTCTACAAATGCTTAATCCCGACCCATCCAATCCAATAAACCTATCCTATCCTATCCAATATCCCTGGTCGACAACGCACTCGCAACTCTCCGGATGTTGCGTGTATCCATTGACGGGATCACTTACCATCAGGTGAACCGTCGACTTGTTCGTCTTCCTTTCCATAAAAAAAATACTTAAAATATTTTGTCACGTATAATTTATCAATATATATTAAACAGATTATATACATAAAGATAATGTAAATATTTAATCAATTTTGATTACCCAATTCAATCAGAACATTGTTTTATAATCGGAAATAATGTTCTATGACAGACAAAAATTCGACAATCGATAATCATTATGAATTATTCAGCACAATAATAATCTATTTCATGCTGATTAACATAATATACTTTGTGCTCTATTTAACCTTTGTACAAAATCGAAGACATTGTCGTTTATTTTTAAACGACTTCAATAAAAGGAGGAGGGTGGTTCTCGATTAAAATGTTTATATATATATTTTATGTGCGTACGCGCATATCTACGTCATTAATGAACCCATTTTAAAAGCTCTTGTCTTTTTTAAAAAAATCAATAGTTTGTTTTTTTTAAATAAAAATACCAAATTTTAAGATATCTCCGCAATCTATGAACTGACTTAAAATAACATTTTTTTCTTATCTGATAAGGGTACACTTCCACAATGGTCCCAAAATTTTTTTAAAAAATCGGATCAGTAGCTTATTTCAAAATCAAAATACTAGAGAAGACACGTTTCGAAAGTACACTTTTAAGGCGCTTGAACCTCGTTTGGTGTCGGTTTTTGTAATTTTCTGTGAAAATAAACTTAACAAGTTTATTTTAACCATGCATTTTTATCCAATTAAAAAAATCCTCTTGGCCGAATTTCGGCCACGGCGGCCAATCTACGAGTCTTTACTCTCATAGCCCGATGGGATGGATATCCGACACGACTGGAGAGAGTTCAGGCGCAGGACCGACTTTTTACAAGGCCATCCGACGCATGCATCATTCTTTTCAGGCAATCGGGTGATCAGTCCGCATTGCCCTAATGGAATTAAAAACCAACAACATAAAGTGATTGTCCCCCAGCGGGATCAAACCCACGACCCCAAAAGCAAAGCAAAAACCCATACAACGAACCTACGGAGGCGTTTTACTAACATTATAAACTAGCAGGTCCCTCTACGATTGCACCCAGGTTAATTTTTGTTACCTTTTGTCATATAAGCTCCGTTCCTATTGGTCATAGCGTGATGTCGTGTAACCTAAACCCCCTAAATAAAATGGGCTTCCCAACACCATGAGAATATTTCAATTTGGACCAGTGATTCTTGATAATCTGAACAAACAAATTATTCAGCTTCATAATATTACCTACTATAGATTTGAAAGTTTTTTTCCGTTTCCTCATCACCCAAAAAGGGGTGAATGGTTTTTGTTCAAACTTAACACACGGTTTCTTTATCCGTTGTATCAATAGATAACATAACTAAAGAAAAACACCAAAAATTAGATCCATGAGAATCTCTAACCTAATCATCACACAACCATCACGCTCGGATCCTAAGGAGCAGATCAGAAAATGATAAGCAAACAAAACTACGGGGCACAATTAGTCATAGATAAGGATGTTCCACGCACAATAAACAACATTCGAAATGTCAAATCCAAGGCCCATTAGTTATCTATTTATCTATGTTTTCGGAAGGTCTTTTTCCTTATCTCTTCACCATGGAAGTGCTATTTCTTTTATCTATGGTTCCGTATTGAAACAAGATCGCTTTCAAAGAAAACTACCAAAGCCCACTTCAAAGGCCTCAAAAGTGTACTTGAGAATCATATATTTTTAGTTATTTAGATTTTTTAAAGCAAACTCCTATGCTTTTCATCTAGAGATGTGCACGACATTGACATCGAGTAGTTAGAGATCTGACCAAAGTACAAAATTTTTCGATTAACAGCGAGGGGTCGTGCACATTCTTTGGTGACGGGTGCTATAGCAATCCGATTTTTATGAAAATTTTGTAGGACTATTATGAAAATTTTATAGGACTATTGTGAAAATGCACTATATCAGATAAAAAAAAATTTCAAATCAGTTCATAGATTGTGGAGATATGTTTAGCACATATCTCCCCAACTTATGAACTAATTTGAAAAAAATACTTTTTTATCCTATATAGATTCCAAAATTTTGTTATTTTTATTAAAAAGACAAAGTAATAAACCAATTTATTTGATTTTTTTTCTGGTTACTATATATGAAGAATGCTATATTATACAAAAAAAAATCTAAAATCGGTACATAAATGACGCAGATATGCGCCATATGTTCATAAGAAAAAAAAAAACATAAACAATGGAATTGATTTTCTACTTTTTGAACGCCCTAAAGGTGTACTTTATTTTTATTTTAAAAAGAAACTACTGATCCGATTTTTATAAAAAAATTTGTAGGACCATCGTGGAAGTGTACCATATCAGATATATTTTTTTTCAAATTATCTCATAAGTTGGAGAGACATGAGCGAACAGATAACAACAGATATATCATATAAAGCAAGATTTTTGAAATTGGTCTATAAACGACGGAGATACGCGCAGAAATATATAAAATCAATTTTGTTACTTCGATTTAAAGGAAAAACTACTGAACCGATTTCACTGAAAAACTTTATGAGTCCATTCCGAAAGAATAACTCTATAAGGTAAAAGAAGAATTTTAAAAACCGGTTCATAAATGACGGGGACATTCGCGAACGTACATAAGAAAAAATATGTAACCATTCAAAATTGAGAACGTTCCTCCTTTTTTGAAGTCGGTTAAGAAACAGTTTGATCTGTCGAATCTTAGAAGCTGAGAAAAGAGACGAGCGAAGATCAACCAATGAAAACAATAAACGTCGTTATATACAGGATGCCTGCTCAGTAACTACCGGTGGTAAAGAAGAGCACCACTATTCCCCTCACTCCGAGCGCCTTGTTCGCTAGGATGAACATGCGTTCCGTAATTAAATATATACTTAATTTCTGGTTAAACATGCGTATAAAACCTTTACAAACGGTGCATGAACCAAAGTTAGTAAGAACAGGAATCCAGGCAGGGAACATTAACATTCAAATAATTTTTGAAACAAAAGAATACTGCCACTCCAGTCACATATAGAGGGAACCCTAAAGTTAATTTCAACTCATTACCAACGACTTGTTATCTGTTTACAGCCGTTCATATACACACAACTGACCCTTAAAATGATCCTTATCAAGTACTAGAGACATGAGATTTTAAAAAGGGTCTCCTGTAGGCAAGGATGCACTTTGCTTTCTCACCGTGACGATGAGAGTTACCGCGGTTCAACTGTTGTGCATCGGAGCGGTGGTATGCTCTCCCAGATTGGACCCCCTGGTGGATACGAGGAAAGGCCTGATCAGAGGTCTACACGCGACCGATGGGGACTACGCCATGTTCTTGGGCATACCATATGCAAGGGTCAACGAAAGCAACCCTTTTGGGGTGAGTTTATGATATTGATATTTTTAAACGACTTCCAAAACTGAGGAGGTTCTCGATTTGAATTTGTCTTTTTTTATGAATTTTTGGAGTAACTATGTAATTTTTTAAATATTTTGTTATCTGAAATGATATACTTTTAGACTGGCGATGTAAATTTGTCCGAATTATCCGTTCTATAGATTGTTTTTTTTTTTTATTAAGAAATATATCACAAACTACACTTCTGAGGCATTGCATTATAAGACAGTATTTGTAATTAACTGTAAAAATAAAATTGCTTAAAATGGACAGATTAATGTTTCTTATTCTTTAAAGATATCTCATGTTTAAAGAAATTAACATGCTCACTGTTGCTTTACAATAACCTTCAAAATAGTCACAAACAAAAAATGAATACTTACTTATTTATAACGAGTTCATTATGGTCTTACAATTTTTGCTTATAATTTTACTGATTGCTAGACCTATCGACACAATATTCTTTTAATAAAATTATGTAAAAAACCGTTTTGAAGATTTTCTGCAAATATGTTTTCCGTCGTCGATATTAAGCCTGCCGCTAAATCAATCTATATTAATATTATAAAGCTGAAGTTTGTTTGTTTGGTTGATTGAAGGCGCTAATCTCAGGAACTACTGGTCCAAATTGAGAAATTCTTGTAGTATTAAAACTAAAAATAAAGCGCCATTAGCCTAATGGTTAAGCACACAGCTTCCCATCACGTGGTCGAAGGTACAGATCCCGTCGCTCTAGTAGTCGTGGGCCATATTCTAGCACTAGTCTAGGCCTTATTCGGAAGTGTTACAAGAGATATAAGTATTTTTTTTAAATAATTTGCAATTTTTTTTAAAAAGAAAACGAGCCCACGTCCTACATGGCACTTGAACCGACCCCAATTTCCGTTCCAGCCGTCACACCCGCATCCAAACTTCGACGGAGTCTTCGAGGCTTACAACGACAGCGCAAAATGCCCGCAAGTCGACGAGCACTCGCACGAGATTGTCGGTTCACTGGACTGCCTTCACCTGAACGTCTACTCACCCAATAAGGCCTCTACCAGTAACCAACTACCAGTCTTAGCCTGGATTCACGGCGGTGGCTTTCAATTCGGGTATGGAAACCGCTTCATCTACGGACCCAAATACCTCGTAAAGAACGATATCATCCTTGTCACTGTCAACTATAGATTAGGCCCTTACGGATTCATGTGTTTGGACAAAGCAGACGTGCCTGGTAATCAAGGATTGAAAGACCAGCTGAGTGCGCTGAGATGGATTAAAGAAAACATCGAAGCTTTCGGCGGTGACGCGAACAAAGTGACGATCTTCGGAGAAAGCGCTGGCGGCGCTTCAGTCGATTTCCATCTGATGTATACCAAGGAGAAGCTTTATGATAAAGCGATAATGCAGAGCGGGTCAAGTCTTTGCCCGTGGGCAATGGAAGAAGGACACACGGATGCTCCTATTAAAATTGCTCGGCGCCTGGGTCTAAACACGGATAATGTTGACAATGCGCAGGCTTTTCTGGCGACGGTTAAACCAGATTTAGTGATAGCAGCTGCATTGGTATGGCCATCGTCCTTTTTACCTTGCGTTGAGAAGGAATTCGAGGGAGTTGAAAGATTCGTCGATATGCACCCAGTTAACAAGGCAGCAACAACAAAGAACGTTCCCATTTTAGCCGGTTACAATAGTCACGAGACGCTCGCCTTGTACTCGAAAATGTCAGAAAAAAGCTACCAAAAACGTTCCAACGTGTTCCACAAGAACTTGGCAAAACTATTTAAACTCGAAAACGAAAAAGAGATGGAGACGTTATTGCGTCAATTCTACATCGGGGATGAACACCCGAGTATAGATGTGAAAGAGGAGTTGATGAACTTTGAATCCGACACCTGGTTCAACTACCCCGTACATAGAAGCATTCAGAAGTACTTGGCAAATGCGGGCACAGTTTACCATTACATCTTCTCGTACTCGGGAGGCAGAAACTTACTTAAATATACCTTCAACATAACCGATGACGGCGCCGCACATGCTGACGAGATCGGTTACCTGTTTGACGTGTCCACGTTCCAGGAGGACCCTAAAGAAGAGGACCAACTTCTTATCGACAGGATGACGACACTATGGACGAACTTTGTTAAGCATGGGTATGTAATTGTATAGAATTGAGTTTGTTTGCTTTGACATTTACACACATTACAACTACTTAACTGAAAACCAGGAGATTTCACATACATATTGACAGGGACAAAAACAAGACTTTTACGCTTGAATTGTGACTAGACCTCGACATTATTATGGAGATATGATTGCATTATTATGTTTGGACTACAGAAAATGGACAACGAAAAACATTATTGGTAGCAAAGCTGAGGACAATAATTTATTCAATCCATTTGCGTTTTCATGTCTACTATACTGTATTATACAATATTTCTTGGTAGAGTAATTTTTAATTAGTGTCACTCGTATAAAGTAAAAGTAACGTAACGGCCTATTTCTTTAATGTCCCACTTCTGAGCAATGGCCTCCTCTAGACAGAGGGTATAGGGCATAGTCCACCCCATAGCCCAAGTATGGATTGGCGGACTTAAAATATCTCAGAAATGTTATTTCATATTTCACGATGTTTTCCTTTACCGCAGAGCACGTGGTATATCAGCACTTAAAATTAATAATTTCATTGGTGCCGGCACCGGAGATCAAACTCAGGTTCGCCTCGAGTAAACAGAATAGAAGGCGAGCGCCCGGACACTGAGCTACCACCCGCTCATATATCTGTGCTTTATATAAAACTTTTGTATTTTTATATAAATGTCAACTCCATAGTAAGGGCATAATTATGGGCTAGTTTATAGACTATTCTCTTATTTACTTGTTCTGAACTATTTTTGGCCACTGAAGAACCAAGTTTGAGATCAAGAATTTACGTCAATTGACTTTTTTAAAACTCGCATGACTTCCACAGAGATCCAACGCCTGGTACGTCTGACCTGTTGCCCATCAAATGGACCCCTGCTACCAAAGACATCCTGAACTATCTGAACATCGACAACGAGCTGACCCTCAAGAGGAGACCCTTCAACGATCGCATTGCCTTCTGGGACCTCTTTTACAAGATGAATATGAACTATGTTAGAGGATACGACCCAGACACGGTGCGGACAGATGCTAGTAGTACGATGCAAAAGTATTGTTTCTGAATTTAGGTTTAAAATTAAAATAATAAATTATTCTGCAATAAACAAAGTACAAGCTGACTATCATTTAGTGATTCTCAAACAAATTTTGTTTGGTTTTATTGGCCAGGATGGAAACCTAAAAATAAATAATTTATTGTAAACCTATCTTGTGTAGCTTTTAATCCTAGCTAGGTTATTACTGCACGTTGCTCATCAATCAAATTGACTGATAAACGAAATGATCTATGTGTCAAATTATTGAGGATGATTGGTGAGTGACCTTCGATATTAAACGAGAGCACTTGGTACTCGATTGTAATTATGTCAATATTTATGTCATAAAACTAGGGGCATAGCTTTAGGCGAAATTTTCCAATAGTATGTCGGCTGCGATCGCGTGGTACACGCGAGGGCACTGTGATGAGCATGAATTACGTAATATTTTTTTTAACTTACATCATGTTTCCTTAGTGGTAAATCAATATTTATTTTTATTCATATGTTTATTCTTTGTATATGATACCCACTAATAACGACTTAAAGTTCTGAAAGTGACATCAGTCATCCTTTACATATCAGGTACGGTAACTTGGACATATAACAGTTATAAGTTTATGTTGCTATTAGAGAAATATAAACTGGAATATGAATGTAACGGCCTCCGCAGCTGCAGTGGGCGCTTGTTTTACAACCCGGGGGGCGTCGGTTCAAACCCCGCGGGGGGACAACGACTTCGCGTTATTGTCTCTTGGTTGGGTCAGGGCATTAGGGGCTGATCACCCGATTGCCTGAAAAGAAAGATGATCCATGCGTCGGATGGGCATGTAAAAAGTCGGTCCCGGTTGT